>JAHTLZ010000016.1:81765228-81815973 GCA_023846285.1 Phrynocephalus versicolor
TATCTATCTATCTATCTATCTATCTATCTATCTATCTATCTATCTATTCTTAGTGTATATGGCTATAAATTGCACTTTATGTAACATTAAGAACACAGAGTAAAATCCAGCTGTTAGTCCCAAGCAGAGCAGATTCAGCCACGTACCTAAACCATGATGTGGACATAGACTTCTACGCAACGTTTTGTGAGTTTTGACATTTTGTATGTACAGTATGTGGTTTATGGGACTCCAGAACGAATCATCCGAGTTTCAATTATTTATTATGGGGACATTTGCTTTGCTATAAGAGTGTTTTGATTTACACCCATGTTACGCTCATAAACCAAGGTAGAACTGTAGCTCAGTATGTTTTCAGTTTTACCTTTCTACCCCTATGCTTCCGATCCCACTCTCCATTCTAACCTTTTTCAGTATGTCTGTTTGCAGTCTCTTTCTAAGCAAGGTTTTCACACTTCCCAAAGGGGAAAGCAAATGTACAACTGAAAAGCGAACCTATCCAAACAGATGTCCCAAAGTACTTAGTGCTGCTCAAGGTTGCCAGATCAGTTCCATTTCATTCCCTGAGATTTCAGGGTGAAAAAATGAGATTAGGGATGGAGCCTTGTAATGTCACAGAGCTGGGACAGATAAGGGTGGGTGAAGGCTGGATGTTACTTCTGGCCAGCTGATTGTGGAAACAAGCAGAAGGGGAGTCGAGAGAAATTGGCATTTCAGACAAAATGCACCCAGCCGCTGCACAGGTTGCTGCTATTTCCCACCAAGGCTTGCGTCTTGCACAACCTCACCTATATAGTACATATGATACAAGTGTGTGTGTCGGGGGGGGGGTTCGTCCCATGTCCTACACACATCTACTGAGGCCTCACAGCAGAGGTGCCGACATTGAAACCACATCCAATTAAGTCTTCACATTTACAGGGAAAACACATTTACAGGAGCCAAAAATGTCACCCACAACATCAGGAGTTCATTTATCTGCTCCTTTTCCAACATGACACATGCTATCTCCAACAGCAGGGCTGCACTGCATTTTCCACTGAACAAACAAGCAGGATCTCTCTGAAAAGGAATAAATGAACATAAATCTGACATCAGAAGCAGTAGCATTCAAAAGATCGCCCTTAGTGTCCCAGAGAACTGTCTCTGACCTCAGGCTGGCTGTCCTTGCACAAAAGAATTTGAAAAATAGATTCTAATAGGAAACAGCCAAAACAATTCATCAAAAAAAAAAAAATCAGCGCTGTCTCCTGTGGCTTGGAGGGAGCAAATGCTTATCTCAGTACATGCATTATTAAGCTCATAAATGCAGAGATGCCCTTATTACTATCAGGCTGCCTTTTTGTTTACCAGTACTAAATATTAAATATAACTTCACACACCTTTCGTATTTCACTTCTCTGTGATTCCAATGTTTATAATTGCCCACCCACAATAATTCATTAAGCGATCTAGCTACTCATTTATGACAGTATTTCTTTATCACCAATAGATGTGTTAACCAGGTAAGCTATATCCAAGTGTATGTGTTACAAAGCAACGGCTACCTGTTAATGACCATTGCTAAAGTAATAATCATTGTTCCCTATTCGGATTCCCCCAAACGTTCTAGCTACCCACTCATGTGTGTGTGTAACAATTTGCCACCTGAGACAACTTCCACACATCTGAGAAATCCCTGAATGATTCCAAGTGACAACCACACCTTGGAAAGGTTGTATTTACTTATTTATTTTTATTTAAATTATTTTTATCCCACTTTTCTCCTTGAAAAGAACCCAAGGTGGCTTATGACATTGAAGGACAATATCAGGTCAAAGACACTGAGTATACAACAGTTGCTAGCGACATTAAAACAAAAAGCCAAATGAACTGGAGCATCCAAAGAAACCAGTGAGTCAGAAGAGACAAAGTCTCAGGATGCTAAGCAAAAAGGTGCTTTATTGAAACAAGAGCCCAACGCGTTTCGGCTTGGGAAGCCTTCTTCAGGAGCTATGTTAAACTGCATTAAAACAAAGGGACAACCAATGAATATCTATTATTCTTGTACAGCAAATGTTATAAAATAAATAGTGTATATTCTGATAAAAGGCTTATAGACACTAAAAATATATGGTAATTAGGTTGGATAGATATGTTTACTTTTTACAAGCCCAGTGGGACTGTTGCTAAGATATTCACACTTTAAAATATAAACATAAATATAAAATATAATATAAAAATATAACAAATATAAAATAATATAAAATTTCACAGTTTAAAATATAAGTAAGGTATTATATTCTAAGTGTATCCACTGGATATAAATATATACTTTATACAGGCCCAGTGGGCAGGTTACTGAGATGTTTGTAGTTTAGATTTTCAATAAAATATTGTAAGTACAAACAAACAGATATTTGAAAACATTACATGCATAATCTATGAGCATGAAGAGGCATCTTACATCAGTAAAAGCACTAAGAGCAATAAGTAAACAAATATAAAAATGCCACTCTAAAAAATGGAAAACACAAAAAATAGAAGACAAAAATCCAATCCAAGTGGTAATGCATTACTATCCATCTAAAAATCATATAACGGGTACCTAGTTACTGAGGGAAGGATTGCTTGAAAAGAAACGTTTTTGCCTGCTTGTGGAAGAACAGCAAAGTTGGAGCAAGTGTGGTCTCTTGTGGAAGGGAGTTCCAAAGTCTGGGATCATCAACCGAGAAGGCCCTCTTTTGTGTCCCCATCAGATGCACCTTTAACGGACTGAGATAAAGGCCTCTCCTGATAATCTTAGCATTTGAGCTGGCTCACGGTAGGAGATATAGTCTTTGAGATAGAGAGATAGGACCGAGTCCATTTAGGGCTTTAAAGGTTAAAACCAGCACTTTGAATTGTGCCTCATAAATGTTTGGCAGCCAGTGGAGCTGGTATTATGTAATCCCTGGAACAATCTCCAGTCAGTGATCTGGCTGCTGAATTCTGGACCCGCTGAAGTTTCCTACTTTCCATCTGTGTGTGTGTGTGTGTGTGTGTGTGTGTGTGTGTGTGTGTGTGTGTTGTGTTGTTACAGTCGTGACCGACTCTTCGTGATTCCATGTCCAAGGAGTTTTCTTGGCAGGAATACTGGAGTGGTTTGCCAGTTCCTACTCCAGGCGCCTACAGCACCTGGTATTCCCTGGTGGTCACCCATCCAAGTACTAACCAGGACCAACCCTGCTTAGCTTCCGAAATCAGGCGAGATCAGATGTGCTTAGGGCATCTAGGCATCTACTTTCCATCAGTAGCCCCACGTAATCCAGGCAGGAAGTAAATAGGGCATGTGTCACAGTGGCCTGAGCAGATCTCCTAAGAAACTCCTGGACATCCAGGCTCAAGGACAACTCAAGGAGCACCCCCAAGCTGGACACCGCTTTTTTTCGTTGGGAGAGTAATCCCATCCAGTACAGTCTGCATCTCTATTCCTAGATCTCCCTTTCAACAGACCAGCAGCACCTCTGTCTTGTCTAGAGTAAGATTGAGTTGTTGGCCCTCCGTCCAGAGCAGCAACCTCCCTGTCTCATATAGAATCTCTTTTTTTAAGGATTAACTTTCAATTTGCTTTCCTGCCACACTCCCAGAGCCAAATTCAAGACAACTTTTCAAGAGCTCTGTAGCCACTCCGATACCATTGGATAGAAAACAGAGGCAGGCCGTCTGTAATCAGTATTGCTAAGTGCAGTCAAGACTGAACATCCAGATGACTTTCTCACAAAACTTCAAACAGCAGCTGGCAGAAACTGGGAGCAGGATTGAATCCCATACATCAGACAGTATTGCCATGCAAAACCTAATCTTCCAGGAAGGAACTAGAACTAGTATCATTCATGCCCCGCAAACAGGACAAGAAAATAACACGACTGATAGCAAAAAACATTGCTAAGGAGATCCAGTGCGACAAAGATAAGTTTTCCCATTTTGGGGAAAAACAAGTTGCAGTTGTTTTGAACAGCAGCTTCCAATGACAAAGTGAAGTGGGACTGCTGGGAACGATTCAGATGTGAATTCCAGCACTTGAAGAAAGATGCAGAAAATCTGGAACAAGTTCAGAGGAGGGCCACAAGGCCGACCAGGGCCTGGAAACCAAACCCTATGAGGAAAGACTGAAAGAACGGGGCATGTTTAGCTTTAAGAAAAGAAGACAGAGGGGTTATATGATAGCACCCATCAAACAGTTAAAGAATTCCATGTGGAAAGAAGGACAGGATCTGCTCTTTATTATCCCAAAGTGCAGAACACGTAATAATCGGCTCAAGTTAAAAGATGCCAAATTTTGGCTGAGCATTAGGAAAAACCTCCTGTTAGAGCAGTACAACAATGGAACCAATTGCCTTGGGAGGTGGTGAGCGTTCCAACGCTGGAGACATTTAAGGGATAATTAGACCACCATCTATCAGATCTGTTTTGATTGGGGTCGCTGCACTGAGGAGGGGGTCGATTCGATGATCTATAGCAGTGGTTCTCAACCTGTGGGTCCCCAGATGTTCTTGGACTACAACTCCCAGAAGCCTCCACCACCCCAGGGGGTGGGGGGGGTTTCTGGGAGTTGTAGTCCAGGAACATCTGGGGACCCACAGGTTGAGAACCACTGATCTATAGGCTCCTTCCAACTGTATTATTCTATGATTCTATGATCTAAAGGGGCACCAGGTTGAGGAAGGCTGTTGACGAGGGTGGCACTCCCACCATTCAATCCCTACCTTAATTCATCTATCAAAGTTGTTTCTGTCCAGAAAACAGCATGGAACCGAGACTGTGAAGTGAAAACTACGTACTTAATGGGTTAGTTCTGCTTCCTCATTCCCTCATCATGTTACCATCATTTCCTAGTGCCTTCTCTGGATCCCATTGCTTAGATGGTGTGATCTCATGAGAGGCCTAGCAATGAATGCATACTAGGACCATATATATATATATATATGTTTTCGTAGATTTTCACGGGTATAGGTATGCATGTTAGGGTGGATTCGGGTTTCTTCCCGTGTAGAAATCTGGTTGTTTTGGCGACGTTTCGACGAGGTCTCACTCGTCATCTTCAGGCTGGTGTTCTGGCTTCTTTCTTCTTATATATATAAGTTCGCCAGGCCTTCCTATCTTCCACTGCCTCCCGGAGTTTTGTGAAATCCATATTGGTTGCATCGATGACACTGTCCAACCATCTCATTCTCTGCCGTCCTCTTTTTCTTTTGCCTTCAATCTTTCCTAACATCAAGGACTTTTCCAAGGAGTCCTCTCTCCTCATGAAGTGGCCAAAGTACTGGAGCCTCAGCTTCACAATCTGTCCTTCCGGTGAATATTCGGGGTTGATTTCTTTCAGGATGGATAGGTTTGATCTCCTTGCAGTCCAGGGGACTCTCAAGACTCTCCTCCAGCACCACAGTTCAAAAGCATCAATTCTGCGGCGATCAGCCTTATGCAAGCTACACATTGCCCCCTCCCCAGCAAAATTGGTATTCAATTTACTTACCTTGGAAGGATGGGAGGCTATGTGATCTTGGAGCTTGCTACCTGGGACTGAGCACAGGTTATGAGCAGAGTTCTGGCAGTAGTACTGCAATTTAACCACTGTGCCACGAGGTTCCTCAAATTAAGTCCTTGTGCTAATTTGAACGGTATTATTCAAATACAATGCTTCTGGTGTTGAATGCTATTTGGGGTAGTAAAAGATCAAATGTAAGTTACCTGTGGGCTCAGTTCAATATTACACTCCATGATACTACCCTGCCAATGAATAATTGGCAGAATTTGCCTGACAAATCTAAGTTTCAACCTCTCTAGTCAAGACCCTGGACCTTGCATTCAGACATGGGAATGAACTCCATTCTATATTCTGGTATTGGCTTCTGCCTTACTTTAAGAAAAGTTTCTCAAACCAAACCTGTTTTTTTCCTGATTAAATTAGGATTAAAATCCTCTACATTGCTTTTTCCATCCCTCGTGCTGTACTGAAATACTGCATGGAAGCTACACCTACCGAATCTCTCCCTGTCAAGCAGGTTCATTTAAGCTGAGCAGGATCTGATAAACTGTAAACACCCATCCACGTAGCAGCAGAAAACTGTAAACTGACTCGTTCTTAGTAAGCATCAAACAGCTGTGCTACGACCGCCACCCTGACAGGAGAGAGGGAGTTGGTCAATTGGAGGGCAGTGTGTGGGTGTGGGTGTCTTGTGTCATTACAGTCGTGACCGACTCTTTGTGACTCCATGTCCATGGAGTTTTCTTGGCAGGAATACTGGAGTGGTTTGCCAGTTCCTTGGAGGGCAGGCTTCCCTCCAAACAAGGCAGGAGATGGGTTTCAGGCACACTCTGATCAGCTGACCAGGTCTACCTGTGATTCCTGAGGCAAACTTATTCCCCTCAGTGAGGCTGGATTAAATTAACGGCACGTTCTTTGTCCCAAGAGAGCTGGCAGTTTCAACGGCTCTGCGCTCAGTTCCCTCTCAAGGGACCGCCGTGGTAACCAAGCCACATTAATTCAAACAACAACAAAGCACAGCATCACACCTCTTTCTTTGCCTCAGGCGTGCGGTTTCTTCTGTCAGTGGCTTGTAAAACGCTTCACACATTCCCAGAGCCTCCCTCTCTTTTGTGCTCTAGTAATGGACACCGTACTTAACTGCTCTAAAGCCCCTGTGGACATTGCACACCACCAAACAGAAATCACAATGCAAACTAGGCCAGAACTGAGCTGGGTCATGAATATTTCCTTATATTCCCACAAGATCAGAATGCAGGGCTTCTCACCTCACCAGCATCTTCTTTTCCCGAATATTCTTCCAGCTGAAGAGATCCAGTATATGGGGCCAGATCCAAATTTGGGTATTGTAAATACCTGTGCTGGTATAAAATAATGGGGTGCAATCCAAATTTAGTCATACTTGGAGTAGACTTTGAAAGTAAGTAGGAATTGTGTTTTTGTCATGACTAACTGAAGTCCCACTGACTTAAACGGGTCTTAAGATTGGATCCAACACATTTTGGTCTTGCAACGGAGATAATTTACATGTGTATTAATCTGGTTGAAAAAGATCCAGATCTCATTTGCTCAGCCTATTTCCTTTTAGTCAATGGTGATTCAACAGATTTCCTCCCAAGATCACCAAATGATTCCTCAGGGAAAAAGAAGCAGCGGGCAAGTTTATGTAAAAAAAAAAAAACAAAAAACTACACACCAGCTTTCCTCAACCACCCTCCACATGTGCCTGATTATAAGCACACACCACCCACACTCACTGGCCAGCATGACCCATGGTCATACTGGCTGGGAAGGATGGAAGTTGGAGTTCCATCCACCCCTGGACAGCGCCATGCTGGAGAGGCCACGGCACAGCTCATTATGTTCGCATGCTGAATATATCCACTATCTTGCAAAATGGGGCGTGTAATGCCAAAGAAATGTTTTAAAAATAAATGTCAAACACTTTACACACGGATATACTGTGTTTTATAACTGTCATGCTCCAAAGCAAACAACTTAGTAGCGACTCTTGAGCAAATACACACAACATCCTTTATGTACGGACAAACAAACACACCCATTTTAACTGTATTCCATCTTCTCTGGTAGTTGAGTCAAAGCACAATGCTCCCAATTCTCCCGTGACATACAAAAAACAATATCCTGTGCCTGAGGCCAATTTGACAAATATAACGAAGAAACAACAGCATTAACCGTGGTGTCGTCAACAGTTAAATACAAGTTGATTGCTCAGGACTGATAAATGAGCATGGCACATTATGAAAGAATATTAATGCATGTAACCAAGTGGTTAGTAATAGTTGTAATAACTCACCACTGGGAGCCTCTGGCAAACCCATGACAAGAGCTAAGGTAAGAAACAATTATCAATCTTTCCACTTTTGTGGTCTTAGGGAAAGGGTTAGGAGGGGAAAAGGGGGAATAGCATTATCTTATTTGCTTTATAAATATTTATGGAATGACCACTGTGCTCAAAATTTCCAAGAGTGTTTGTACAAACAAATGCAAAATATACATCAAATAGATAACAAGATAAGCATCCAAGAATAATTAAAACCCAAGGCAGTAAAATCCAGCATTTAGCAATGAGGAAAATGTTTTAAGAAAAAGGCAAGTTTTTAATAGGCACCAGGTGTAGAACGACATCACGACCTCCTGTGTAACAAGCTGGATGTTGTTGCCATCTTAAAGAAGCTGGTAAACAGGCCATAGGGCAGTCCTTAGCCAAGTGGCTCCTGTTATGGATCAGAAGGGAGTGAGCTGCAGAAATCCTCCTTCCCGGGTCAATGTAGAGCGGTCAGGAAGAGGGCCCTGGGCTTTGGCAGAGAAGAGAGAAAGAGAGAGAGAGAGAGAGAGAGAGAGAGAGGTAATAAAGGACTGTACTGAATATGCTTAAAGCCTAGGAAAATGTAATACTGTGTGTGTGTGCACGTGCACACATATACACGCTCGTATTTACACACACACACACACACACACACATGTACACAGGGAGAGAGAGAGAGAGAGAGAGAGAGACTGAGGAGCAACTAAGGGCTTGTGGCTCTGAAAGAGGAAATAAGTGAAGATTATTAAAGAAAGCATGCTTATTCCTGTGGTAATTTAACGAGACTGACCCCAATAGTCAAGTGACAAGACAAAGGGAGTTTTTGACTTCTGTATCAGAGAGGAGGGGTGTGTGACAAAAACAACAGCCTAGCCAAACAGGCCTGACCAGTACTCGAGTCGGCACGTGCCCAAAGAATCTGCTCTCAAGTCCTTTGAAACTCCAGTTTCCATGGCAGAAAGGCAGACAAACGGGATTCCTCAGCAGACAAGCTAACATGCAGTGGTGTGCGTGTGCGTGCGCGTGTATTAGGGAATCAGGATAGAAGTTTAGAATAGTTTTTGTTCTGGTTTGATTCATGGCCTAATACAGTAACATTTTTGTCTTCTCCTGGAATCATACAGTTCTTCGAAACTGTAGGCATATTATTTCGTGGCCACAAAAAATGGCATCTCTCCCAGCCCCCTAGTATGGAGAATAAGTTTACAGGCATGGAGTGGAGAGTGGTGTCTGCTCTAAAGTATTGCTTGTCCCACTTAGGGAGAGTGTGGTAAACAATACAGTATTTGCTCCTCCTTCACTGGCAAGCTGTGATCTGGACTACATGGACAAACTAGAGGAAAAGGTCTCCATTTATGGGTGGGGATGCTGTCCTGGAAAGTGGCAGCAGGGAAAGGGGGGAGGGACATGTTGATCATTTCCCGAACCTTTGCAATCATTTTGTGCAGGCCTCAACAACTGTAGAATCACTGTTTAAACATACATATGACCTCCTTGCACATTCAAACAAAAAAGACAATGAAATGTTGAAATCATGAGCAGGAATTGTTTCGGCACTAGCAGGGCTGTATAGAATAGTGTGGAGACTGCTGATGAGAAACGGAGCTACAAGACTGGGGTGGTGGTGGTGGTGGAGGAGGAGGAGGCAGAGGAGATGTGATTATCTGGATGCAGGTAATGTGCAGAATCTTCCCTGGAAAAAACTTAATTTGGATCAGTTCCGTGTAAGTCTTCCAAATGTGTATGGTGTTGAAAACCATGTTAGCGTTTGCTGTTCTGATCACAAGGAGCAATTAGTTCCACAACACTTTGCCGCATCTTTTACCCACTTCTATGTTCTCAGAAACAAGACAGGAAATGGAAAATACAGTTGAGGAGGGAAAGGGGGTACATACAGTAAATGTGCCTTCATGTTGCAGCAAAGAGGCTGGTAGCACTTTTGAAGCTCATGTATTGCTGCTGATGCTTTTGTAAGTACACTGCCTTGCACATGCTGGCAGGATACAGTGACCCCCGCCTATTGCAGGGGTTAGGGACCCAACCCAACCCGCGATAATTGAAAATCCGCGATATATGGATGCTGATTGGGTCGAGCCTGGGGTGCCTAGCTAGGGGCTGTTTTACTTACCGCCAGCATGGCACTGCCCCAAATGGGCCTGTGAGGGCCTTCCCAGGCCTTTGGGGGCCTGCAGAAGGCTTGGGAAGGATCTCACAGGCCCACTTGGGGCAGCACCAGTCCTGGGGTAAGTAAGGGAGGCCTGAAACAGGCCTTTCCCCCCTTACCCCAGGGGGCCTTTTTTTCATATACTGTATTACGGTCCCGCAATATAGCGGGACCGCAGTATATGAACCGTGAATGGGCAGGGGCCCACTGTATGATCTAGTCACCAAGACTTACCCTGTTGTCCACAGCGGGCTACCCAACCACTTATCTGAATGATTGAGTCCCACTGTGTTCTCAGGGGGGAATTTATTCCCATAGTATGTGCTGAACTACAGCCTTCCTCTTTCAAGTGTCTCAACTTTTTTTCCTTGCTTTTCCAGCTGTTGGTAAAATACTGTTTGTTTGTTAAGGAGGTGAGTTTTAAAGCCATCAGTTGAATTTAATATTATTTTGCTCTAATTGCATCTTCCCAAGAATTTTATACCACAGTACTTGAAAACAAAACAAGAATTCACTTTCACTCATCTTTCCTAAGAATACTTATATCTTCTGTCCCTGGTTAGGCTACTAATAAGTTCTGTTGAAGTGACTGGCTTCAACCCAGCTTAAATGCCTGTCTTTGCTTGGGAAAGATCAAAGAGAAAAAAGACCCGTATTTTATCTGTTCTGACCTATGCTGCCCTTCCTTTGACCTTGGATTGGTACTCTTGGGGTTACTGATCTCTCTGACATCAAGGACACATCTTGCCTTTCTTCTCTAGAGGCAGCTACAGCTGTTGGCTCCTCCAACAGTGTTCACTAAAACCAGAAGTTTTATCATCTTACCTATTATAAATGTATTCCTCTGATAAACCCAACTTCACTATTCTCTTAAAAAGAAAGGTCAGCGTAATTCCTTTACACAGGAAAAATGGGCCCAAGTAGTCACTCTGAGCTTCAAAGGGCTGATTCCACATTAACCTAGCTTCTGTACCACTGCATGGTTATCGTCTAAAAATCCAACATCATGCAAATAGGCTTGTGCTTGTACAACAGCCCCCCTTCCTCTCCTGCCCTTTGTTCTTCCCATGTTCCCACATCTTCTCCAAAAGCTCCTTCAGTCCCCTGCAATAAATGGTGTGTGTGACTGTAAATAGGAAGTAGAAATTCAGTCCTTCAGCAATGTTCCTGGCTATAGTAGACTGGATAAAATCCAAGAAGAAGAGAGGATGATGATGATGATGATCATCATCATCATCATTATCATCATCGAGTTCAGCCCCCTCAAGGAGGCATAGTGGGGAATCAAACTCCCGACCTCTGTCTCCACAGCCAGAGACCTAAGCCACTGAGATACCCAAGTATTTCATTCCTATTTTTGGGATTAAAGAATGTTTACTCTTTTCTTAAGCACATGTCCCTATTTCCCCTTTAATCACAGACAATGAACCATCTGTCTTTGCTCTATGAGGCATTTGTCGCCATTGAAGGAGAGATCTCAGTACATATGCACACTTCATTGGAGTGTAAGAGTTCATTCTATTTGACCACAGAAGCACCATAGAAGACACCATGTAAGAAGCTTTCTTACTGTAAATGGAAATCTTGCTCTAACAGGGAGAACATGAAACAGCATACACTCTAGCAAAGTCTATGTAATTTGATAAGGCAAAGGGAGATATAAGCAAGAATGAACAGAATTCTAAAAAGGAATCTGAAATTGAAACACAGCAAAAGTTAGAAACCAGTCAGGGAAGAGGCTGGGGCTTTAGGCAGCAAAGGAAGACAGAGAGATTGCAGAGATACTAAATGCATCTTTCCATCTATTTTTCTGTGGAAATTGTAAATCTTATTTCCTAGAAAGGGCATCTTGAGTTAAATAATGACAAAAGAGGAAGTTCTGGGCTTATTGATAAATTCAAACTAGTAGACCACAGTGTCCAGATGGTATCCATCCTAGTGTTGTGAAAGAAATCAAACAGGACTTTGATGATGATTTAATAATATTAGGCAACTTGTCACTAAAATCAACATCCAAAGGATTGACAAATAGCCTACATGCTGTTAATGTGTAAAAAGATAAAACTAATGACAACCCAATTAGCAAACATCTACTCTTTGTAACTCAGAGGAAAGTATTATTGAACAGAACCATTAAGCATGGAAAAGGGGAAGGGTTATGCAGAAACAATCTGTGGTGTCTGTAAAGTGAAATCCTACCTCAATATCCTTTTTGGAGGTTTTTTTTTTCCAGAGTGCTAACAAGAATGTGGAGACAGGTGATCTGTTAAATATTATGGACTAAATCCATACCCCAAATAATATATGGGGGCAGAGATATGGGGATATATAAAGATACTTACACTAGAAGTGGCTCAAAACTCTTTCATATAATCCCTTCTAACAGTTCCCCGTGGCACATCTGATGCATGTATTTGAGGGCTGAAGTAGGACTAATCCCAATTGAAACTCATGCCCTCACAGTACTGACAACGTACTGGCTGAAACTGGCCTGTACGAGTGACTCTCATCTACCAAGAATTGTTATAAATAACAACTTCAGAGCCCTTCTCGAGAGCCTTGGGTAAATTCAGTTAGACCCATATTACAGCATTTTGGGATTGACACAGAATCCTTGCCCACCTTTGCCTCTGGCAGAGTTAAGCAAATGATTAAAGAAAAAAATCTGTCTTTATTTTAAGTGGCTGGATATGTTTGCTATTTCACAAATGTCCTCTTCTGGTTGGTTCCCCTTGTACAAACACCAATTGAGCTGCTGTGCACCACCACAACACTAAACAGTGGTAAGTGTCCATCACTTGTCATCGGTTAAAAGGGTGAATCATCTTATGGTTCGGTAAACAGTTAATAGTGCAGAAAAAGTCTATGATAAACTAACTCTGAATATTGTTTACCTTGAAAACTCTTATGATGAGGCAGTACTAAATATAACAAGTGATAGTGCTGGAAGAAGACACACCAAGGTTGGAAGGCAATAAATCACATACTGAGGAATAGCAAAGGAATACTGCTGTTGCTAATGAAGCAACTAGATTAAAGCCAAAAGGATGTCTAATGAGCTATGTGCACAAAGGTGAAAGGTGTGTCCAATGCTGCATGATACATGCCATTGCAACATGGAATATAGGAAATACGAATCAATATATACTGAAAAGAACCAGTTACTTACCAGTAAAGGTGGTTCTTTGAGTGGACCTTCATGAAGCCACACAGAAGCCCACAGAAGGCTTAGACTTCCCTAGCAATAGGAAAGTTTGTTAGTCTCTGCTCCTCGCATTGAGAATGTGCGAGAGGGTTCCTGCCCAAATGCCTCAGTTCCCTCACAACCGCCAGCACCACAGCTAAGTAGTAGGCCCGGCATGACAGATTGAGGGGAGGTGGGCAGGTGCTGTGTGGCTTCATGAAGGTCCACTCGAAGAACCACCTTTACAGGTAAATAACTGGTTCTTCTTAATCATGGCCTTCATGAAGCCACACAGATGGGTGATTACAAGCATACTTACAGGATGGTAGGAATTCACACCATCGTGAAAGAAAGGACAGGTCTCCCGAAAGTAGTAGTAGATCTCACGTGGGAATCCATCCTGTAATATCTCACAAAGGTACTGGGTGCTGACCAAGTAGCAGAGCTACATACTCATATATCCTCCAAAGCTATACCCTTAAGGAAGAAACAGGTGACCCCATGGAACTAGGGTCATAGCAAACAAATAACTTCTGGGTTGAACGGAACGATTGAGTCCTTGAAGTACAGAATGCCAAAGCTCTATGGACATCCAAGGAATGAAGATTCCTCTCCAAAGGAGTAGTTGGATTAGGGAAGAAGATAGGTAAGGAAACTGGCTGAGATAGGTGAAAAGTGGAAACCACTTTTGGCAGGAAGGAGACATTGGGGTAGGCACCCACCTGGTCTCTGTAAAACTGGAGGTAAGGTGGAGCGCAACAAAGGGCACAAAGTTTACTAGACCATCTGGATGAAGTGATTGCCAAGAGAAAAGCAGTCTTAAAGGTAAGTAGGTGGAGATTGTAGGTAGCCAGCGGTTTGAATGAGGATCGCATAAGCTGATGAAGACCAGGGACAACGACCACTGTGGTGGTATGGGTTTCCTATCTGGAAAGGTATTTCGTAGGCCCCTGAGAAACAACTTAAGATGGGGGTGCTGGAAGAATTGCAACGCAGGTGAGTTCTCCAGTTAATGGGTGACAACTGCTGAGAGACAGACTTTGAGAGAAGACATTGATACTTAGTCCCATTTTTTTTCAGATAAAGAAGATATTGCAAAATTTGGGTAAGATAAGGGTTAACCGGGGGGGACACCCTTATCTGCAGCAAAAGATGTAAAACATTTGCAAGTGTATAAGCGGATAGTAGATGGTTTGCGAGACGCAGAGAAGATATTATTGATCAGTTCTTGATCCTCCAGGCCATGAGCTGTAGATGGTGGAGGTCCAGATGTAGAATCTGGCTCCTGTTCTGGGAAAGGAGTTCGGGGAGGAGAAGTAGATGGAAGAAGTCCTGGGACATCCTCAACAATGGGGCAAACCAGGCTTGACAGGGCTACCATGGGGCAATGAGGATGATATTGACCCTTTCTTGCTGAATCTTGGATACCACCTTGTGTAGTAGGGGTATCAGTGGAAATGCATAAAGAAGGTGTTTGTTCCAGGGAAATGTGAGCACATCCCCCAAGGAGTTGTGACCTTTCCCTGCTCTTGAGCAGAACTGTCTGCATTTCGAGTTCTCTCATGAGACAAAGAGGTCCACTCATGGTTTCCCCATCAGCTGCAGAGGAGGTCGTAAATCGGTTGAGAGAGCTCCCACTCGGAGGAGGCAGAGTTCCTTCTGCTGAGTGAGTCAGCATTGATGTTCTCCTCACCCGGTAGATGCATGGCTATGGGAAATATATGGTTTTCCAGGTACCATTCCCAGAAGGTCAATGTCAGCTGAAGTAGGTATTTGGAATGAGTTTATTTATTTATTTATTTATTTATTATTAACTCTTGTATACCGCCCTTTGTTGATGTAGTGCATAGCGGTCATACTGCCGGTGACCACCAGCACTACATTGCCAGAGAGGTGATGGAGGAAAGCCCAACATGCCTTGAAGATTGCCAGAAGCTCCAGAGACCAAGTATAGTAGATAGACATATGCTCCCCAGCCAGTGTTGCTGGCATCCAATGTTATCTGGATGGTGGGACATGGGGAGCAGAATGGTTGGCCCATCGAAAGGTTGGACCTGCTGGCCCACCAGGTGAGTTGTTGTGGAAGATTCGTTGGGACTTGAAGGAGCTTTGGGGGAGGGTCAAGGAGAAAATTGGGAAAGGGTAGCCCAGAAGTAACTGAACTGTGACAGCTGGGACATTCACGTTGGGATGGAACAAAGGAAGGAGAGCGCAGATGCCTTCGGTGCAATTTTCAGGAGGAAAGGCCTAGGCTGGCTGATGAGGAATTGAGAATCACCCCTATATAAGTGACTACATGTTGTGGGATCAGAGTAGGTTTCTGTTCGTTGACCTGGAGCCCCAAGTTGGCAAGGATCTGGAGCACAAAGTGGACATCCTTCTTTGCCTGTTCCTTGGATTCTGCTATTACCAGCCAGTCATCTAAATAGGGGAAATGATGATTCCCTGTATTCTGAGATAGGCAGCAACTGGGGCCATGCATTTGGTGAATACCCTTGGAGCGGTTGCTAAACCAAAGGGCAGGGCGGAATATTGAAATATGTTGTTGTTCACTGCAAACATTGGGAATCACCAGTGAATTAGATGGATTGTAACATGGAAATAAGCATCCTTGAGGTCCACCACTCCAAACCAATCCCCTTGATGAAGAAAAGTAATTATTTTCTCCAGTGTAACCATCTGAAATGTTGCCACGTCCAGGTAAGAATTCAGAATTTGGAGGTCTAATATGGGTCAGAGGCCTCCGTCCTTTTTGGGAATGGTAAAGTATCTGGAGAAGTGGCCTCTGTGGGCCAGTGAAGTAGGTACTGTCTGAATGGCATTCTTTTGGAGGAGGGATATTCTTTTGGAGGAGGTGTTGGAGTGCTGTGGATGATATTTCCTATTGGTGGAAAAGATTTGAAGTCCAGGAGGTAACCATATGTTATGACAGAAAGGACACACTTGTCTGTCATTATGGCTCACCAACGTGGAAGGGTATGAGGCAGGTAGGAGGGGAAGGGTCAGAGGTCATCTCTTTGTTTCCTATCCCTTGATTTTGAGGCACAAGCAGAGGTAGACTTGGATCTCTTGTCCTTGGTGGATGAGAAAGAAGCAAATGTAGTGGATCTGTTGAAACGATCCCAAGGTTGCTGCCTGGAATAAGTGGAATGGAAACCTGATAGGGAGGTGGTACATATGAGTTGGAATCGAAAGGGCCGCTGTAGCAGACTATTGCCAAAAAGGGCAGTAGTCTGCTTTTTCTGACAGTCTTCCATGATATCATCAGTCTTAGGATGGAAAAGACTATCTCCCTCGAATAGCAGGTGCTCTATCTGGCTTCTGTGTTCACCTGACAAATCAGTTGTGTGGAGCCATCCATGATGCCTTCAGCTGATTGAAGCACTCAAGATTTTGGAGGTGCAGTCAAAGGAATAGTGGGAGGAATGCATTTGCTGAGCCGCAAGTGCCATAGCCTCTTCGAAAATTATTGAGGCATCAGCTTTCTTATTGTCCGGAAGAAGATGTAACATTGTTTGTGAGAAAGGCGCTCCCTTTGATATGCTCCCAGGCACCCTGGTAGTTCGTGATTTTTTAAAAGTAGGGATAATACATTATACAGTGGATCCTTGTATAACCGAAAATCCGCTTAAAGGAAAAAATTTCCAGAGATAGGGGGAAATCGCTTAACAGAATCGCCTATGGGGCAAATCCGTGCAACAGAAATTTGCTTAACAGAATTTCATTTGGAATGAATTAATTACTTTATACAAGGTACCACTGTAAATATTTCTACCCAAGGTGTCAAGTTTTCAACCCTCTTTGGAAGGAGGGATGGACATGTTCAATGTGCGGGACTGCACCTGCGAGGCCGCCACTACCACTGAGCTGGGTGTTGGGTGTTTCAGGCACCCTATACAGGCCTTCAATCCTCCTGGAAACAGAAAGAGAGGCGATCTTTTTGAATGACTCCTCCGCCATAGAAAGAAATGAAGGAAACATACCTAGGTGTACAGGAATGGTGTCTTCCGTAGAATTTTTTCAAAACATGTGATCCATATGGCATGGTTTCCGATGGTGGATGGGCAAATCAATGGACACCATCCTCATGATAAACTCTGAATAGTTCCTCATGGCTTCTGCAGATGAAGGATGGGAACGTTCTTCCTCATCAGAATCAGGAGTGGTTACATATTGAGTGTAGTCCTCCTCAGTTTCTTTGCAAACCACTGAGGAAGTTTCAGATGCTGAACCTATTGAGGACGCTGAGTTTGCCTTCCAAAGCTGGTCAGATTTTGAGCTTGAATCTGATTGATTTACCCATTGAGAACCATAAAACTTTAAGGGAAAAGTTGGAATTGGTGGAAGAGGCATTGACAACGAGGATGGCGCAGCTGACTCAGATGGTTCAGAAAGAGACTGTAATGGTAGAGCAGTCAAGTAAAAGCAGATGACTTTAAATGAGAGTTTGTGCTTCTTTTTCAGTACTGAGAAAGACATTGCCGGGGCCTAAGCTTGCACCGAAGAATGAAGTTGTGATGGTATGGGAGCCGAACAAATTGGTGGAGGAATTGAAGATGGGAGAAAGGACGGAATGGAATGAGTTGTTGGTGCCCATGGCAGGGATTGCACCATTGAAAGATGCAAAACATAGAAGGCTGACATCAAAGACTGTGTAAAAGTCAAAGGCGGTGGTGGCTGTACAATAGTCAATACCGAAGAGAGGGTTGGAATCGATAACTATGTTAGCACGGTATGGAGCGGGTGTACAGTATGGAGTGACAGCATGGCGTGGAGAGCCAGAATAGATGACAATTAAAATGCTGTCATGGTCAGAGCCAACACGGCCTGGAAGGGTGATACTGAAGCTGGTATTTGCACCTCAGAAGTCAGCATGGAAGGTGTCGGAGATAACATTTGTGTCAGAGATGGCATGGATGGCGTAGTTGACACAGGTGGCATAAATGAGGCTGGAATAGGTGGCTTAGATGTTGAGCGACCATGGTCATGAGCACATTTCTTGCTCTTTGAATGGTGCTTTTGGCCATCTGGACAAGGAGCTCCAGAATTGGCTAAGGGGCCGGTATCAGTGCTGGAGGCAGTGCCCGTGCTCCCACTGACACCGAGGAAATGGAGATATCTCAACCTGGAAGTATCAGAATATCTTACTGGGTGGAAAGATCATCCAGTCTCGGTGTCAAAACAGCAGTGGAGAAGGAGTTGGACCCATGACTAGACACAGGGGTGGCCTGTACAAAGAGATCTAGACGATCCTAAACCTCAGAATCTTCAGATTTGGATGAAAAAGAGGCTCAAGACCTGGGCGGATGATCAGAACCTGGATGAGTTGAATGGTTGGTCGGTAATGAGGATGATGACGTCGGAAGGCATCAATACCAACGGCAACTCTGTCGATTGTGTTGGGTGATCAAGCAAAGGAAGCTTCTTTTTGGGTTCCTTCTTCGATGTTGAGACAGGTTTCGGGTGCTTTTCTGGTTTTACCAGGCTCAACAAAGATGACCTAGAAGTGGAGCCTTTCTTCATCGTATCTGGTAGAAAAGATTTCTCAAGGAGGTAGGTATTTAGTCTGAACCAACAATTCTTTATCGTCTAGGCACCAAAATTCCTGCAGATGTTACAAGAGTCCGTTTGATGGGACTCCCCCAGACAATAAAGGCATTCTTGATGGCTGCCAGAGTGCGGTAGCTTGCCGTTGCAAAAAATACAGAGTTTAAATGGTAGCAAAAATGCCATAAAATAGATGAAATGACGAGATAGAGAAGGAGACTAACGAAACATTACCTCTTAGTGCAGCAGTAAGAGGGAACTGAGGCGTTTGGGTGGGAACCTTCTTGCACATGCTCAGTGCGAGGGGGCAGAGACTAACAAACTTTCTTGTTGATAGGGAAGTCCGAGCCTTGTGCGTGCACGGTGGGAAACCCATCTGTGTGGCTTCACGAAGGCCACAATGAAAAACGATAAAGCAAGAAATTGTATATTTAAATTTGTGAGTGAATGAAAGTGGACTGGAATGAGACTTTTTAGCCAGACAGTTGCAAGGTGCTTTATTTTGAAAATTACAAAATCAGAAGAAAAGACATTGTTCTAATATTGAGGAAAGATGTAGTACATGCTGTTAGGACTTATAAAATAAACTGGATGACATGAATCCTGTAAAACTCTTAGAACTTCCAAACTTCTAGGGTAGTGTTGGCGATGGCGAACCTATGGCATGGGTGCCAAAGGTGACACTCGGAACCCTTTCTGTGGGCACCCGACATCGCCCCTTCATAGCCACCTGTATTCAGGTTAAACTGCCGTATTGGCACTTTGTGAAAAATTACTGGGTTTTGAATTGCAGTTTTGGCACTCGGTCTCTAAAAGGTTTGCCATCACTGTCCTAGGACAAGAATGGGGAACACTTGCTCCTCTAGATGTTTTTGAAATATCACTCCCATTGTGCTTCATCTCTGGCTAAGCAAGCTGGGCTTGAAGGTAATGTCAGTGTGCCGTATTGGCACTCTGTAAATAATTAGTGGGTTTTGAATCACAGTTTGGGCACTCGGTCTCTAAAAGGTTTACCATCGTTGTTCTAGGGAAACTCATCAATTTATTCAAGTCTATGGTCCAATTAGAGATAGTGAAGGAGAGGAAATTGAAAACCTTCATGAAAGTATCCAGAAGGAAATCAATCACACATCAAAACAAGATATGCTGATAATTACAGGTGACTGGAATGCAAAACTAGGAAAATAAGCAGAAACAAAAACTAATGGATAATTTAGTCTAGAAACAAATCAGGATAGTGTTTTATTGTTTTGGTGAACCCATCTGCCTGTTTACTACAAATACAACATTCAGACAATTGATGAGACATTTACACATGGATGTCACAAGATGTCCAAGAAAGAAATTAAATAAATGACATAATTGGACATAGAAAATGGGGAAACTAGATTTACTCTGCCAAAACAAGACCAGGAGCAGACTTTGGTGCGGATCATGAACTGCTAATATCAAAATGTAGAGTGAGCTGAAAAGGAACATTTAAAAAATCATATTGCTAAATTACAATTTAAATTACACTTCTGATTAATGTAAAGTCCATATAAAGAACAGAAATGCATTACTGCATTCAATTCACCATGAACCAAAAGGACTGTGGACTAGAACCAGAGACATTTTCAGAGAAGAATGTCTCAAAAACTGTTTCTGTAATCCAGGGCTGTTCAACTTTGAACAGGTTAAGGTCTACTTTTTCTGGCCCAAAGTGCCTGAGGGCTACTACACTAAAACCTCTACTTACGAATTTTATCCGTTGCAAGCGCATGCTCATAAGTATAAACTTTTGTAAGTAGAGAAGCGGTTTCCCATAGGAATGCATTGAAAACTAATTAATCTGTTCTGGAGGGAACAGATTTCAATGTGCCATGGCTCTTGAACTGCCCCGCTCGGCTGAGAGAGTGGGCTGGCAGACCCAGAACTTTGCTGAGGCAGTGGTGGTCCTTGGGATGGGGGAAGGAGGGGTGGAGAACTTGTCCCCTCACTTTTTATTGATGGCCGGTGGGCTACTTTTGAACCCTTCGTGGGCTACCAGTAGCCCGGGGTCTAGCTGTTGGGCAGGCCTGCGTGTAATCCAAAGAAAATAAAAGCCTAGATTGATGATGACTAAGGCAACACTTAAAATGGTTAGAGGTGAGAAGCAAAAGTAAAAGATGACAGAAATAAGGTCAGTATGCTGAATGCAAATTTCCAACATAGAAAGAGAATTACAGTATTACAATAATAAAAAAGGCAAAACAATATACCTCTGTCATAACACCTGAGAAGTCAAAGAGGAATTTAAACATTGATTAGGGATGCTGAAAGACCAGTATGGAGAACATACTACCCAACAAAAATGCATTAAAGAGAATGCAGAAGAACTATACAGAAGATATAAAAGGAGAATGGATTATCTTGAAGATGAGTACTAGGATGAAGAACCTGCTGTTTTACAAAGCGAAGTGAAAGCTGCTTTCAGGGCTCCTGACTAGTACTCTTTCCAAAGCCTGCTAGAAGGCAATGGGCACTGAAACTGCGCGACTTTCTACATGCAAAAGAGATGCAGTACCTCTGGGCTGTAGTTTTCCTCAGATCTGGATGTGTTCTGCACAGTGCAACCTACTCTAATAGGCAACACCTCTCCATAGCCCCATTCAAGCCCATCTTTACTGTATGAAACCTTGATCAACTATGGAGGGCAGAGGTTCACCTCCAAGTGAAGCACACACTAGAATGTGACGCAAGGAGTCCCTGGGGGGAAGTGGCCCACAGTGATGCCCCAGAGTTGAAGCATCTAATCTACCAGATGACACCATACTACTGGCAGAAAGCAGCAATTACTTGGAATGATTCCAAGATTCAGAAAAGCAGCAACGAAGGTACTAGAAAAGATCATTCAGCACAAATGCATATTACTGGACACTAAGCCCCAAATCATCCAAACTAGAATATTCCCGATTATTATGTTGACAAGAAACACATCAACCTGTGTGAAATGCGGTGATGGAGGAGAGCTCTCAGGAACCTAGAAAGACAAATAAGTGGGACATGGAGTCACAAAGAGTCGGCCACGACTGTAATGACACAACACACACATCTCAGATAGAAGCACTGAATGACAAAACTGAAACTGTTGTACTTTGGCCACATCATAAAAAAGCCAAGAGTCATTGGGAAAAATAATACAAGGAAAACATGAAGGCAGCAAGAAATGAGGAAGACCAAATGTGAGATGGACTGATTCAACAAAGGAACCATGACCTTGAGTTTTCAAGAGATGAACAATCTGGAGGTCACTCATTCATAGTGCTACCTTAAGTCAGAAGCAACATGGCATATACAAGCAAAATAAAAATGGTTCAAGGCCATGAAGCAGTTGGAACAAAGGGGCCTTTCTCCTATAGAGAATAAGAACCCACAGGGTTCTTGATTTGTACTGTTTCATTTGTACATTTATGACCCTGTATTAGAAATTAGTTGTAAACTAGCAAAAGATAACACAAGCAAACAGCAACATTTGCATGCAAACGCCAATTGAACTGAGATCCTCCAGAAGGATTTTTTTTCAAAGTGAGTGAACAGGCAATAATATGACAAATTAAAGTCAATGTAAACCAGCTAAAGTATAGGAGGGGGAAAAGAAAAAAAAGAAAAAGAAAAAAAACTAACCACACTGCCACAGTGCGATTTGAACTGGAGATATCCAGCAGGGAAACAGCTTGCTTTTTCCAGTAGATGACTTAATAAAAACCTCAACTCATTGTACGACAACAGTGAACAAGAGAGATTCCATGCTAGAGAGGGATTATTAGGAAAAGCAAAGAAAATCCTGGTATTACATTCCCTTTACAAAAGTCTGTCATGAGGCCATATTAGGGACACTGTACGTCATTTGATCTTCCTATCTCAGACCGTTGAGTAGGAAAAGGGACAGAAAGAGACAACAAAAATGCTCAGGGAAAACGCTCAGGGAATTTGGGCACTGTCCCTGTAACAAAACACTTAATTGTTTAAAAACTGAGATGTGATAAAGTTTTATAAAAGGGAATAGGCTAGAGAATCAGGAAGGGGTGACCATTCCTGGACAACAATAAAATCTGGGGAAACCTAGGGGTTTAAAAGGTTGGCCGATTCTGGGTAAACAAAGGAAGTGCTTTTTATACATGATGCAAAAAGCATCTTTAACAGACAAAATGAGCAGCCAAAACAAAAAAGGGAGAGGGAGAGGGGGAAGAGGAAGAAGAGAGAGAACTGTCCGAACAAATGGATCTTCCCTGAAGGCCTGCCAAAGAGGTGGACTGCCTCTTCCGAGAATCTCAAGATAATACTATTGTAGATGACTTTAAAAGGAGAATTAGAGAAATCATACATTGCTGAAAGTGAGGAGGAACATGAGAGGAAGGCTTTTATCAACTGGCTTGTGGGCTTTCCAGAAGCATCTAGTGGGAAGCAGAAGGGGGACACGATGCATGATAGCAATTTGTCAGATTCAGCAGGGCTCTTAAGTTCTTAGACTCGATGCTGCTTTCTGGAAAGGGGATTACTTAAGTCTTCTCCACACAGAAATCATTGAAAACCCACTGTTTACCACAATACATAGATTGTCACATGTTTTCATCACCTGGAATTCAAATAGTAGCCATCCTCTAGGAGTCTAGGAGATCACAGAAGCTACTCCGATAGTTCCCCCCCTTCCAAAAAAAAAAAAAAAAAAAGCCATGACTCCAAGCCCATTATGGCATCAGGCAACTCAAATAAGTGTAATGGTAAGAGGCCAACTGAAAAAGCAAGGATGAAAGAGAGAATGAGAGTACAGCACCATGAAGAAAATCCAGCAACAGTCACATTTGTACAGAGGTGTTACTCATGAACAGTCTACTTTTAGGCTTAGAACAAGAGCACTAATGAGAAAAGCAAATTTATTGGCATGATAAGAGAAAAACCTTACCAGACCATGTTTTTAAAATGAGACCATGTTTGAGGCAGTGAGTATGCATAAGAATAACATAAAAACACAATATACACACTTACACACAATGCCTCCAGTAACTTATTGCAGCATCACTATTAATGAGATTATTTGAGTAGCAAACAGAATCCTATTTCTTTTACTTAAAAACTGCCTTTTACATTTTTTAGTAAAGGGAATATAAACACACATGCACATTTGCAAACCCATCTAATCAGCTACAAACAACAGAAGGCATGTTCACCAGAAAGAAACATTTCAGCCATATACAGTAGACGGAGTGTGGTGATTAGACAATTGTGATCAATAACGTATGTACTTTATTTATAATGGTTTATATTTCCAGCATGGAATTGTGTAACAGGAAGCGTCCACTAACTGCCTTTAGTCCCATTGATTTAAATAGGTCTACTCTAATTGATTGTGGATGTAACCCACTGACCAATATCCTGTTGCTTTGTGAAGTAAAATGCACTGTAGAAGGCCAGTTAAATCAATGAGCATTTAGTGGGTCCACTCCTCTATAAGTCCTACAGCAAAAATACTGTGCTAAATTAAGTAACAGTTACAGTAGGCAGATTTGAATAAATGAAACTTATGGAAGAGCTGACTCACTAAATCTCTATTGATTCAGTGGGCCTATCAAGTGAGATTTACTCAGCCATAAGATTTTAGTCATTATGTCCTAGGACAAGAATGGGAGAACACTTGGTCCTCTAGATGTTTTTGAAATACAACTCCCATTGTGCTTCATCTCTGGCTAAGCAAGCTGGGCTTGAAGGTAATGGCAGTGTCCCTCAGATCTGTTCTAAACCACACATTTTAGCATACTGTCAAAGACTGTGCCCTGTGTAAAAGACCCGACAGAGGAAGACAAATGCTGAAAGGATTGACATAGAAGGATACGTAATAATACAGAAAGAGAAAAACCAATAACCTGTCAGTTGCATTGTTGGTATTGTTCTGTCTTAGAGATTGTTTTCTTCCTTTTTCTATCACTAGGCGCAAATAACACTCTCCAGTTAAAGAAGAGGGAAGGCATGCCTGAGAAACCACACAGCCACTGATACTGCAGTACCTATGCATCATATCAAACACAAAGTTTGCTGATCAGGACAATTCTCAGCAACTGGTAACTTTCCTGTTGTTTTGCAAGCGTGACAGAAGCCCATAACAACAGTTGAGCAGCTCATTTTTAATTCTCATCTCCTGTCCTGTGGGACTGTTTCACACAAGTACAGGAATAAATCAATCTTCATTTATACTGCAAGGTTAGCCAGGGCCAATGCTACTATTTTTCAAATATTTAACTTCAGGTCCATAAAGCTGTAACCGTATTTAGACTTCTTAGTAAGAACAGGTCCGCTGAGTCAGATGAAAAGCTGATCTTGTTCAGCATCCTGTTTTGAGTGGCCAATCAGATGACAACAGGTATACTCTTACACATCACCACCAAAGGCCTTTATCAAAGAAGGTGATTGGTCTTATCTGAACGTGTTTTTCTGTTTTAACAGGAATAGAAGATGAACTACTGTGATCTGAAGGAGTAACATCAGACATACCAAAACTAAAACCAAAACTTGATAGACTAAAACATTGTGGCTCCTTAAAGACTGATTTCTATATTCTAATGTGAGCTTTTGTGGATCAGGTTCACTTCCTCAAACAAGTTTTGAAGAAGGTAGCCGTGTTCATCTGTGCAAGAATTCCAGGCAAAAATCAAAGAAAAATAAAACAAAACAAAAGACAAAAAACATGTGGCACCTTAAAGATGAAATTTTATATTTTAACGTAACGTTTTATGGACCCGTCCACTTCTTCAGACATATAGCAGCAGAATGAGGTGTACAATAAAATATGTAATGGAATGTATGTTTCATACCAAATATTCATTGGCTGTAGTATGTAGGTATATTTGCATGTAAGCTCTGTTGTAAAAATTCCTAGAGACAGAAAACAGACACCAGATCTGGATGAGGGTGGGTGGGGGAGGGGGAAGAGGAAGAAGGGGGGTTCATTTGAGGTTGAGGGAATGGGAAAGTTTAAGATATACTAGGAGGAAAGGGAGTTGCACGCAGTTTTTGCATAGGGTCTTACAGTGGAAGCTGGGTTTGTTGGTAATGGAGAAAAGAGACAAAGGGAGAAATGGTAACATAAGTGTTACATTGAATTGGCTGTTGGATGTAGGTACATTTGCAAGCAGTGATAGGGCTTGTGTAGTTTTGGGCACATGGTATAGTATAGGGACATGACTGATGCACAATAAACATTTCAAACAGCACACATCAATTTTTAGCATGCTACAGAATAGTTCAGTGCACTTTAAAGACATACACACTGTACAAGGACATGACTGATCCAGAATAAACATTTCAAACAGCACACATTAAAATGTTGGAACATGCTACAGAGCAGTTCAGTGCACTTTAAAGACATGCACATTGTACATGTCTTTAAAGTGCACTTTATAAAGAGTTTTTCCACAGAACCCAGGTGTTTTTTTCCTCTTGTCTAGCCTCCAGAATGAATTAATCTGTTTCCAATGCATTTCTATGGGAAACCATGTTTTGAGTTAAAAAATTCAAATTAAGAAAATGTATTTGGAACAGCTTTATTTCTTAACTCGAGGTACCACTGTATTCCAAAGCAACCCAGACTAAATCACTCCCTTTTGCTAATACAGACATACCGTATATTTTAAAAAAGATTATCCTAGCTGAAAGACTGGTTGAAATCCTGTTCTGTAAATTACACTGGGTAAGGCTGATGACACAACTGTTTTTAAATAAAACATTTCTGATTCCGCTTCTCTCAAATGTCCTAAGGCTCTCATCAGAATCTCTTTCATCATCAGGAAGCTATTGGCAGCCACGGGATAGAGAAGTCTCTAATTACCAAAAAACTGGTCATCGTAGCAACAGCCATATTTTCCCTTCATCCCCCCGCCTCCAACAGCCTCAGGAACTTTAGGGAAGAATTTGGAAATATTTTATTCCCCCCAAAATTGATGTGGCACTTTTCCCCCAGCCTTTTCAGAATAACCTGCAGAAACGATTTCACTCAGTGAAAGGCTAAAAGGAAGGGGAGGATGATAACTGCTACTTATTAATGCAGATTAAAAAAACTGTTTACTTTTCCAGAGGCCCATATTAATATATACATGCATTCTGTGTCTGCACTCATAACCATGCAGGTATAGCAAGCTAAAAACAAAAAGGTAGCTAGAAATGTATGATTGTTTAAGGAAATAATGGTGCAACCATTATGACTTGTTCTAATAAAAAGCACTTCAGTTTGGACATGGTATTAGTCATAATAAGGAAAACAGTGCCTAAGAACTAGATTAACCATTTTCTCGAGATATCTGTTTAACAGTAAAATTTAATGGATGCAAGAAATCCATAAAAATCATGTGCCTGTACATGGGAGATGGGGATGGAGTGGAGTAGGAAAACTTGAACTTTCATTTAGAATCAAGTACCATCAAAGACAATTGATTTCTGTACATGGGAGCTATTGACTGTGTGACCTGGATTAATTGAAAATAATTGCATGTGAGCTGATAAGAAAAGGTATGGGAGCCTTCTTCACAATGTTAGATTTGTGGCAGCCTGTTTCCACGGGGAAGTCATCATTTGCTTTTGCAGTCATGGTGATGAACATTGCATGTGTTAATGAGAACAAAATCTGGTCTGGCAAGCTAAAAGCTTAACCTTTGGTGAAAGTCAAGCTACACCCCTCCTCCACCCTGCATGTGGATCAAGACAAATAAGAATACGGGGGGGGGGGGACAGCTTGAAATATATAGATTTCACACCAGAAAGGATTACAAATAAATACAGTACTGTATTTGAGAGAGGAATCAGGCTTGGCATAATTTGCTGCACAGAACAAAGGTGTCAAAATATGGAGCTTGAGGCTCAGTAAAGGATGTGGGCCTTGCCCATCAAAAGTAATTTCTGAATGGTAATGTTATGGAACCAAACTGCTGAAATAAGCTTGAAGAGTTTCTTTTGAAGTGCTTCAAATAAAAATTACTGTATACTTTTGTGGGACAACTTGGGTATGGCAAACACCTTTGTATTCGGGGAGGCAAGGATCCGGTGTGAACTCAGAATCTTATGTTGGTTGTCTTGAAATTTGTTCCATAGAGCAAAGAGTGGGCAACCAGAGGTTCAGGAGTTGCACACCCATGGCCTTCTGAATCTTGAATGCCAGGCCTCTAAGTACAGAGAAAGCTGAACCATTCTATCCTTTATGTAGGGTATTCTCAGTCCTGGACCAAGACATTTTGCTGCCTGAGATGAAGGATAACACGACACTTCCCCATTCCTTTTTCTTCAAATACAAAGCTGACTGGGGTCCCAGTGGGACACTGGCAATGGAAAAACATGCTCCAACGTTCCTGAGGGCATCAAACTACAGTGGTACCTTGTATAAAGGAATTAATTCGTTCCTAATGAAATTATGTTAAGCAAATTTTCCTTTATATAAATTTCCCATAGGAATGCATTGAAAATGGAGTAATCCAGTTTTTATGTTGTACAGATTTGCCCCATAGGTGATTCTGTTAAGCAAATTTCCCCTATCTCCAGAATTTTTTATGCTGTAGAGATTTTATGTTATACAAACCCTTTGTTATACAAGGGTCCACTGTACTTAATAAGGGGAGCAAGACAAACCCATGTGTAGCACACACATAACAGACAATATCTGGGGGTGCAGAGAAACAGTTGAAAAACCAAAAATCCTTCACCTGTGGCAGTTACCTCAGCCCAATGGCAGAGCTGGCACAATATCCTTCATACTTGGTATCATATGCTGAAAACAAAGACCCTCCACTCCTGAAAGTGGAAACGTAAAAACGTGACCAAAGATGGAGAAACATGGGGAAATTCTCAACTCATTTTAGTATCTATAACCAAACATTCATTCTGCCTCCAGAACAGTATCTCAGAAGTTTGCTATGGAATTTTAATCTTCAATACGTCAGTACTCAGGGTGTGAGGGATTAGACGCCACACATTTATGTTGCAGCTCTTTTCTACACTGTAGACATTTTAATTACACTTCTGCTTTGGTTGAACCTGGCTCTTTCTCCCTCTCTCCAAATGCCTAGGGCATTTTTGACAAATACTCATTAGTAAACCCTACTCCCTCTGCCACTCCACAGGCCCAATGCAAAAGGGACTCTTCCTTTTTCTTTTGCATCCCCATCACGAAGATCTTCCACGCTGAAGGTACAAGGAGAAAGTCGACTCTCCTTTCGCCACACAACTTTTGATTTTAATCGTAGGCTGCTAAGTAAAAGTGCCCCTAGCTCAACGCTACTGCGCACCAGCCAACGCAGTGGTGAGGCATGGAGGGAGGGTTGCCGTTAGGCCTTCGAGCGTTTCTCGATTTGAGCACCCCGCACTGCAGCGTATTGCCTCAGGCTGCGCTGGAATCGAAATGGCAAGAGCCCTTGAAATAAATAAATAAATAAAAATAACAATCCAAGCAAATGGCATATCCTCCCGCAGTCTCCAGAGGGCGGCACCGAGCGACGAACTTTCTTATGCCTAGTGCCTACAAAGCGGGCTTCTTCCATTCTCCGCCTTCTTGCCCGAGTGCTGTTGCCTTTCAGTTGGATTCAGAGAAAAGCGAAGCGAAAGGCAGAAGCTGCTCGGCGGGGGCCGGAGCTTCTTTGCCTTTTTGCAGAAAAACCAAACCACAAGAGGAGGAGGAAAAAAGGAGAAGAGTGGGGTGGGAGGGGGGAGAGGAAGACGCGGAAGCAGTGCGCATTCAGCTTCGTCTCCTCTTGGCTCTTTCGCCTTTGGCATTGCTATTCATGCGCTCTGCCCTCTCTCTTTCTAGCACTTTTGGTGGGGCTGCTCCTGCTTCGGTCGCCGCTTCCTCCCTTCGCAAAACCGGACCACAGGCCGACACACAGGAAAGAGAAGCGCGGAGAGATAGAGAGCCGCGATCCAGCGCCAGCCACCTCCCCAAGCCCACCCCCTCGACGAGCCCTGCGCCGCCGATCCGCGTTGACAGGCAGCGAGACCAGCAGCCTCCCTCTCGTCTTTATCTGCACGCACTCCCCCCTTTTCACACACACACACACACACACACACATATACACACACGCATCCAGCCAGCCCTGGAGAAGAGAGAAGCCAGAGGGCAAGGGGTGGGTGGGCTGAGCAAGAGCAAGCGGTGCAGAAATAAGGGTCACCGCTTCTCAGCCCCAGACATCATGTGGATCTGTTTGTAAGAGGGGTGGGGGGGCAGATCCCCTCTCCTTCTCTACACCCCCCACCCCCCACCCCACCCCGCACTCAACACGCACACACGCACCGCCAGTGAGATAACACAGCGCGCGTCGGCAAAGGAAGAGACGGCGAAGGAGCCGGAGGGGCCGCGGGAATCATCTGAGAATTGATTGTGAAAATAAAAAGGAAAGCAGAAGAAATTATTTCCTGGCAAGATGGCCGACTTGGAGGCTGTGCTCGCCGATGTGAGCTACTTGATGGCTATGGAGAAAAGTAAATCGACTCCAGCCGCCCGAGCCAGCAAGAAGATCGTACTACCTGAACCGAGGTGAGCCGGTTGGGGGCTGGGGTGTGGGCAGATGCCAGGCCCATTTCCCCCGAGACACGACGGTTTTCATAAGGCGGCCTGGAGTTGAGCCGGGGTGAATGTGTGTGGCGGGTGGGAGGGGGGGGGGAGAGAAGTCGTCTGTGAATTGCAGGCAGAGGTGAGCTTTTCACGGTTGTGAACGAACTGAATCGACCCGTCTTGCCTCTTGCCGAAGAGGTCTTGAGATGTATAGGGTGGAAGTGGGGAACTCCCGAAAGCGGTATCTTTCTGTTTACGTGCCTGGGTGGGCAGGATGATGGATTGTCAGGGCGCTCTGGCACTGCTTCCTGGTTCTTCTTTGGGCCCAGAGGTCTCCATAATATTCTTAACCCTCCCCAGCAGCAACCTGGTAGTCCATATCCTCAGAGAAACATCCCCCCTCCCTTTTTTTCCTGCTTTCTCACTATGGATGTGTGACGTAATTATTAGCCCCCACAGGCAGGCAGATACACGACAGTGTGTGAAACTCCTACATTTGTGTGCTACTGCACATTCTGAGGAGCCTACAGCAATGTCTGGGTGTTCTCCTCCTGACGCCCTAACCACTGTGTTCCATGTTTTGATCATCAATGTGAAGGCACTGGGCCCCTGTGGCTAATGCAGAAGAATCTCTTGTAGGGCTTCATTACACAAGCGCAGAGGGTAGCTATCATTATGTTCCTCCAGAGCTGTGCTTTTGGCACCAGGGTTGCCAGTAACGCGCCTTTGCCTGCCTTCTGGCTGCCTTGAACTCTGGTGGGAATTGGGCCTCCCTAAACAACAGGGCAAGCCTGCTGCAAAGTCATTGAGGTGCAGCTTTCCTCAAAGCATGTGAAGGGAAATGCATTTGAAGAAAACTCTGCGTCTTTGAAGGCTCTTGTTCCCCGGTGACACACGCCAGAGGCACACGATTGTTAGGATAAATAGTGCCAACTGGTCATCCATTTGGAACACAGAGCCTCGGCTTCGTTTGGCCAACTCTTAAGCTTTAACTGGCAGCCGTTAATGAAGGCTACAGGCTTGAGCCTGACAGACGTCCTATATCTCCAATGTGTAGACAAGTGCAGGCCTTCCTTATCCTACCCTCAATACACTGCGGCATCTGGTCTATGCTGGTGTTCCTCATTCCAGCCAATAATCTTGGGTTGTGTCAATTGAGATGTCTATTGAGACAGAATTTGCCTCCCTCACTTGTTGTTGAAAGGGAGGTGAATGATCTTTCAGGAATATCAGACAGGCAAACGATCACCAAGAATTGGCAGCTGCCCTTTCAGAGGATGAAATAGTTACATTACTGTGGTTTTTCCCTGTAGCCTTTGTGCTTTTCACATGGCCGCTGGTTCCAGTGTGGAAGTGCCCACAGGGCAACTTTAGGTGACCTTCCATAGGTTTAGGGGGAAATGATATTGAAATCGGTGCAGCCGAATAACTGAGTCTTTTCATTTGCTTATCATCTCAGCCAGTAGCTGCTTGGTGGCAGTACATACACCCCATCCATCTGGCCTGAGTCATAATCTTGAGGGCAATTTAAAACCAGTGTTTTGGATCTGCAAGGTTAAGTCCTATTTGCCTTTCCTCATTCAGGTTCTAACCACCTCTGTTGTGGTGCCTAAACTGAACATCACTTGCCTTGATGGTGTCATTTTTCTTGCATGTCTGATGGCGCTCTCCTTTAAACACACCACCAAGGCCTTTGGTTTTTGTAAGAAGAACCCAGCTAGTACAGGCCAAAGGTCTAACCCATTCAGCATTGTGATCCCACAAAAGCCAACTGCTTGCTTTTGGGAAGCCCACAAATAGGATGGCAGTGCCGTCAGTTGGTATTCAGAGGCATGTTGCCTCAGACTCTGGAGGATGCAGCTACCCGTTATTGCTAGTAGCCACTGGTAACCTTATCCTCAGTGAATTTGTACAATTCTCCTTTAAAGCTGCCTAGGTTGCATCCCTCAGCATGTTTTGAGGAAGCAGATTTCATAGAGTGGCTATGCACTATGTGAATACACACTGTACTTCCTTTTATCTGTTTTGAATCTGCCCCCACAGAGCTTCGTTGGATGACCTTGAATTTTAGCGTTATGAGGAAGAGTAACTTCTCCTTCTCTACTTTCACTACATCATATATAATTTTAAATATTTTGGTGCTCCCTCCACACTTTTCATGCTTTTTACCCAATCTAAAAAAATCTGAATGTTATAACCTTTCTTTATAGGCAAGTAGCCTCAGTTCCTTTTTTCATTTGCTTGCTTTCCCCCATATCGTTTCCTGCTTCATAGTATTCTAGATCAATAGCCATTTTTTTGTTGTTTTGGATGTGTAGCGTTGGGGTGAAGGAAAGGGATGTTCTTGACTACAGCTCAAAATACAGAAGAATACAATTGTGAGATTTGCCTTTATTGGGGAGTCAGGGGGTCAGATCACTAATCAGAGTAACTCCACCCTCTGAAAGATGGCTAGGGATTAAGAGGCCTATAAGGAGGTCTTGTCTTAATCGTGGTAGGGAGCTTACTGAGGTGGAGAAATTTTCCCATCAGATGGAATAATAGGATATCACAGGGAGGGGGAGGGTGTCAAAGAAAAATGTGGAACTGCATGTGACTTTGTTCCAGACATCTGCGGGAATCTGATATTGGGAATTAGGATCTTCCCCTATTAGGTAGGCCAGGGAATGGTTCTATCTTCCTTCAGGAACTATTCTGATGTTGAAGTGCAGCTTCATACACTCCATTGTGGAATTTAAGAGGGAATTAAAAAAAAGAAATGTCAAAAATGGGAAAGCTTAAAGAGAACATGATAAGGCGGAGGCTGATGGAATTCTTAATTTTTACTATCGGAACACATGGAATGGATAGAGCCCACCACCACCCCAGGCATTGTCCATTTGAAATCACAAGATGGAGGAAAGTGGGTTTGGATCATAAGTAGAGTTGAGTATGTGCTTTGCAGTACAACATCCAAATCAAGGATACTTGCATATTTTTTGCATAATTTATTATACACTTGCAGCTGCTATAGGGAAGAGCAAAAAGCAATGTAGGGTGCCAGACACCCACTCTGTGATTGCTGGAGATTCAGCTGTGCACAATAACAATTGGAAATATAGTTATTTTCCTTCTTGTGAACACTTCGAAATCTGATGTCTGCCTAGATCAGTGTTGGCGAACCTATGGCACGGGTGCCAAAGGTGGCACTTGGAGCCCTTTCTGTGGGCACTTGACATCGCCCCTTCACAGCCACCTGTATTCAGGTTAAATTGCTGTATTGGCACTTTGTGAATAATTAGTGGGTTTTGAATCGCAGTTTGGGCACTCGGTCTCTAAAAGGTTCACCATCACTGGCCTAGATGGTGCTTCTGTACACTGTCTTCACAGTTCACAAAGGCTAGAAGCTTGTTTTGCTTTGCTTTGCTTTCTTTTTCTTTTCTCCTTTTATGGGAAGACTCTGAAGTTGTTAACGCTTCCATCCCATACTAATTTATTCATTTATTGTGTGCGAAGAGACACAATCTTGTCCACAGATAAATGTAATACAGTCCTTAAAATCTGATGCTCACAAACATCATCACATTGGCAAACTAGACAGAGGTAGCATAATCCAAGCACAACTTAAAATGTCTCGAGGCAGATTTTTGAGAGGAATAGTCTCCACAAAGGGACCCAGTACATGCAGGCAGGCTTTTTGGGAGAAATGGGAATATCAAATCATAAATAAATGAAATATTAAGATTCCCTCTGATGGTTAACAGATCAAAGTGGGTCTGAGCAGCAGCAGCTCCAAGTTCTACTCCTGCCCCCATCTCCCAGAATGACTATCCCACACAAGCAGAGTCCTATAATTCTCTCTCTCTCTCTCTCTCTCTCTCTCTCTCTCTCTCTCTCTCTGTGTGTGTGTGTGTGTGTGTGTGTGTGTGTTTTGTAACAGAAACTAGAGCCACAGGCTTTGATGGCAGGGGACCTTGATTCAAATCTTCATTTGGCTACCAATCTTCATGAGATTTAGGTCAGGCAAAATAGTAGTATTTTAATCTAATCTCTCACGGAGGGTGGTTGTGAGGGCAAACCACTGATTTCAAATGCCTTGGAGCTGGGATACATAACACGTCTTCAGCTGTTGTAGGAGCTGACCCCTCACCACTGGTTATGTTGTCAAAGTCTGACAGGATTTTAATGGTACAACATCTGGAAGGCCACCACCCACTCATGCACTTCCCTCATGGCAGTGGTTCTCAATCTCTCATGCTATACTATTTTAAATGTCAACGCACAAAATCCTTCACCACTGGCCATGCTGGTTTGGGCTTCTGGGAGTTGAAGGCCAGACCGCGGGGGGCGGGGCGGGGGGGATGAAATCCACTGTTTTAATGAACAAGCAGGATACAACTGTAACAAGGCGTTAAGAATATCCCTGCTATTATTGTAATGAAGAAATTTAATCCTGTGCAACCTGTTCAACAGTTTTGCTCAAGTTCCTCTTGTTATATCTCTGTCCTGTTTCTGTTGTTCTAAAATTCCAGAAGATGGTCAAGCATTTCTCTCCAGGTCATAAGATAACAGAGGACAGCAATGTGTTTCATATTAAATTCTCTTGCATTTCCAAGATGTAGGTAAAAACAAACAAACACAGAAACAAACAGGAAGCCTTTCAATCAACCTTCCATCAATAAGTGTTCATGAAAGGCTATCAGGAAATACCTTTAATGCCAGCGGGGAATCAATACATACACATTCTGAAGTGTTAGTATAGAAGTCTGTGGTTCAAAAATACAAAGGGTAGCTTTTATAAGTGATAACACAAAGAACAGTAAATAATTAAAACTGGTATTCCTCTTTGTTCCTATATATTTTCATGGTTTGTAAATAATGGCTGTTTCCCGTACTCCATTTAACTAGCTATAGTGTACTAAGATACGTTGGGTATTTCTTATACATTTATGTATTTGTTAAATTCTAACACGTTTTTTCAACACTTAACATGAGGAGGAACCTCCTCACCATCACATCTACCTTTATCCTCACAACAACAACCCATTGGGGTAGCTCAGGCTGAGTGTGTGTGCCAAGCCATGAGCACCAAGAGAACTTCATGGGTTGATGGGGAAGGGAGCCCAATACTCCTGAGTGTCATCTTACAATTTGTGATGCAGGGCAGAAACAAGAGATCAGGGAGGGGAGGCCTCCATAATTCCTATTATGGAGCATCTCTTAAGTCCCTCCCATGGGTGTTCTTCAATAGGCTGTGACACAACTGCACTCCCTGCAGGCATCACACTAGCTGGCCATTTGTGTGGTGCAGAGTCTCATATTACTCCTGCCAAAGTCAAAGCCTAGCATCAAAGCAGAGGTGTCTCTCTGTGCAGCTGCCAGGAAATGGTGTCACCTGTGGGCGTAGACAGTTGGATCTGCTGCAACGTAAGCAGCTACAGCAGAGACCGAGTCTCAAGGCAACCTGTGACTTTTGCAGGATCCATCATATCTTTGTCCTTTCTTGCAGGCTTGGGAAAGGAGTTAGAAATGTGTTGGGGCATGGATCTGTGTGGTGATGGCATTCATGACTAGCTTCAGTGGGACTGAGAGTGATAGGGATGGAGAGACGATATTCCAAAGGGCGTAAGGGAAGTTTTCCCTTTGCTGGTTGCTGCAAGAAGCAATGTTTCTTTTCCTGTTAAGGGGATCAAATTATTTTCTGTGCATTCCTCTCCTTTCCTTGTGATTGGGTATGACATGCCTTCCAGTGTTTGCTGGAGTACTAGAGTCAGGCTAGCTGAGCTTCCAATCCACAAAAGCATAGAGAGAAAGAGAGAGAGGAGAGAGAGAGCCCACATACATACACACAGCTCCATTGCCCAGGGATACATGCAAGCCACTTCCCATTTCCTCCCCAATGGCCTTTAAGGGAACAAGAGCATTGTCAACAGCTGGCTGATTATTTTTAGTTGTAACTGCCTCTCATTAAGAGTCTGTGCAAGAGGAACTCCAGGGAGCTGACTTGCTCAGTTTTTCTCCCATGCTGTTATTTAGCACCTGCTTTTACTAAGAGGGAAAGTGAGGCACAAATTGGAATGCGTGGACCACGTCTTTAAAGCCTCAGGTCTCTACTTCATTATCAGAAAGACCCAGAATCACTTCTGTAGGTGACCCAGCACATTACAAGTCCACCTTGATGTTTCTCTAGGCGGGCAACCACGTGGAGGCTTGCTGGTTGCTTGTGGCTTAAATGAACTACCTTTTGTAAAGGTTTTCTTTTATGGTTGCCCAGAGCGCCTTCTTGTTCAGCCCAGGTGACCAGCCTACATTTAAGTCTGGCCTAAATGCAGCTGGGCTGCTCTGGCACAGAGCCATTGTCTTGAAGCTAAGAGCCCCAAATTCAGCCTTCTGCTGAACACACAAATCAAGGGACAATCCTTATTTGTCGGTCTTACCAGGACATTGCAGGGATAACCAGATGATGGGTGTTAAGTACTGTACTTCTTCCACACAAGGCATTTTATGTAATAATATTACTGCTATCATTCAAATAGACCTGCCCCCTGGAGAGGGTTGTCATGGAGATGGTAGAGACGCATTATCCCGGTCCCATAACAGCAGCAAGCTCCAGAAACACAACCATCCTCCTTCCACCCACTGTTCTTCCTTAGCAATCACAGGGCCTTCTTCCCAGTTCCCAGCAAGTCATTAGATTCAGAATCCAAAACCCGAAAAATCACCTTCTCTTCCTAAAAAATACTTCTTGTTTAATAATTCCCTGGAAGGAAATCATTCAAATTAAAAAGCATGCAAGCTTCTGTTACTTACTGCAGCAAGAATCTTAAAATCCTGGTTTTTCACCATCTGTTGCCTCCTGACCTGACGGACAAAAGAGCAATATTCCACCAACACATTTTGTCCCTGGGGAGGCTAGATACTCTTAACATTGAGCTCTTGTGCCTTCTTTAATATTATTTCTCTAGAAGGCAGAATGAGGGCCTAGCATGCTTTTGCAAGCTCAAGCTCTAACCAGTAGGCTGTAGCCACAAAAGCTGGTCGTGATGCTTTTGCAGATTGTGCCACATAGTAAAGATAATGGAGAATACTGTTCTGTCCTCTTCTGAGGATGATGTAGTGGCCTTCTTGACCTAAGGCTTTCATTCTGTCAATTTTCTAGGTGATGTTTTCGAAGATGCTGTGGGGTGGGGTGGGGGGCTTGATTGTACACTGGCTTTTCCCCCCTCCTCGGCTATACTGCTTTGGCCTGTATCAAATTTGACTCCACATTTAAACTAGAAAGAAAGCATGCACATAAAGACGAAGGGCTCTTTTCATGTGCTACTTTCCTCTGAAGGAACTTCCCAGGAGAAAACATTCAAACCAATGGTTTCCCTACTGTTCAACACACCTGCAGCCTGACTTAGGCAAGTCTGAAAAGAGCTCAACCCATTGGGTTTTGATTATTGTGTGAATTGGCTGCAAGAGCGCTTTCAAATGCATCTTTCCCTCATTTCTGGTAGCAAAGCTCCTTTGACAAGCCATGCTGGCTAGCATAGGAGATACAGGTGCCACATGCATTCAACCAGCCCAAGGCTCTGTAAACTCAATGGGATCAGGAATACTAACTGAGCACACCTGTTAAACTGGGCCTTCCAAAGCTGGCATGTCCTTCATGCAGAAGATTTATCTAGAGAAATGTACAGTGGACCCTTGTATAACATAACATCTGTACAACATAAAAAATTTCAGAGATAGGGGAAATTGGCTTAACATAATTGCCAATGGGGAGAATCCGTACAACATTAAAAATGGGATTACCCCATTTTCAATGCATTCCTATGGGAAATTTGTATAAAGGAAAATTTGCTTAACATAATTTCATTTGGAACGAATTAATTCCTTTATACAAGGTACTGTACCACTGTACCAGGTTTGCAGATGTAAGCATACTTCCTTGGAGATATTCCCATTTACATTTGCAGGGCCTCCTTCCAGGTAAACTGTGAGGAGCAGAGCATTGGAAATAATTATGTGGATTTTTCAAACAAAATCTGTTAAGACTAAAGCAGGAGCGGACTGAGACATATGCCTATTCCTAGTCAAAGGTCCCCGGGAAGTTCCGTTGCCTGCTGCAGAGTGCGATGGAAATGAATGTTGATCTACAGAAGTATCATATATCCTGCTCAACGAGTTAATATTCACAAGGAAAATCAGGTTTTAGCCCATTTCAGAGAAAAAAGGGAGGGAGATTTGCACCAAAACAGACTCTCGATCATTTGCAATTCATTAACCTGGCATGACTGTCTAGTGGCCAGACGATATAGTGTGTCCCAAGCGGCCACCTGGAAATCTTGCCAACTCATCTTTGAAATTAGCCAATGCACTTTTGGACCTTGAAATGTTACATTTGTTCTCAACAAAAGAGTACCCTATTCCTAATGTCTCTGTAAGCCTTTGGGATTTTTTTTTTCTTTACAGGAAGAAAAGAAAAAGAAAAATATCTAGAAAGGCAAACAAACATGATACTTAATAAATAAGAGCAGATGTAGAAATATAACCCCGACAGCCTTTGCTATGCCTGCTGAAATTCCCACCCAGGCGCACCTTTTAAAGTTGCAGGGCTCCTGTCCTTGTTTGCTTTGGTCACCGTAACTTAGTGCCTTTCAGAGGAGTTGGGCTAGTTCCAGAGATGAGAGATCTGTACACAACAGACTCTACTTTCTGTGATGATGAGGTGTGTGGAGGTGGGAAAAGCTGCTTCAGAGGAATGAATGTCTGGAGAAATAGCCACACGGCAAAGCCCGTTGGAGCCTAAAATAGCTAGTCTTTGGAGGTAGTAGTAAAAAAGCTCTTGAGTTTGTCTTTGACAGCAAGGGCGTGGAAAGAATATGCCATGCTCAAGAGGTGCTTCCCAACTAACACCCCCCCCCCAATATTTTCTCTCCTCTCAGCATTCGTAGTGTTATGCAGAAATACCTGGAAGACCGGGGCGAGGTGACCTTTGAAAAAATATTCTCTCAGAAGATTGGTGAGTACGAGCCTTTGCTCAGGTCAGGACTTCAAAAGTGCATGCTGGCATGTAGTTTATGCCGCCCAGGGAGAGGGACAAGATGTTGGTAGAGCGGGTGGAACAGGATATTGCTGGGCTGTTATATAGAAGCTGCGTGATCAGACTATAACGTTGTCCCTCCTCGGTGTGTGATGTGCACATAGTTTCTGTCAGACGCTGAGCATTTTTAGAAACCAATTTCTTACAGTGTATTTTTTTAAAAAAAACAATATCTTGCCATAGTATCCATTAGAATGTTTAAAAGGCAATAATCTCATTGCCGGTTACTTTACTTTTGGGGTGGGAACTTGCAGTAGAAAGGGGAATGGCAGGAAGCTTTTTAAAAAGGACTCTTAAGAAGCAATTTTAAAGAGTAACCAGAAAGCATTCTTCATAGAATCGTGAAGTTGGAAGGGGCTTAGATGAACCATCATGTCCAACCCACCCGCCCCACCTGCTCCATGCAGGAATATAAATCAAAGGATATCTGCCAGCTAGTTGTCCACATTTCTCTTGAATGGCTCCAGTGTTGGAGCGCTCACCACCTCTTGAGGTAAATGGTTCCATTGCCGTACTGCTCTAACAGTTAGGAAGTTTTTCCTGATAGTCACCCAAAAGCTTGGTTCTCTCGACTTGATTCCATTGTTGCAGGACCTGCACTCTGGGATGATTGAGAAACAGATCCTGCCTGTCCTCTGTATGACAGTCCTTCAAATATCTGAAGAGTTATATCACCCTCAGTCTTGTTTTGTCTAAGCTAAACATGGCCAGTTCTTTCTGTCTTCTTCATTACACTCATGGCCCATATTCATTATTTTGCTTTTATAGTGTGAGTTCTTTTATGCCTTAAATGTAAAAAGAAGAAAAGGGAATTGTTTTCTTCTAAACTGCACTTTGTCCAGTTGGTGCAAGAGAGAAAATGCAAGAGGTGAAGCTTCTGTTTATCCTGCATTAGGGGCATTCTCGCCTGCTGTTCTTCCTATCCAGGTACTGAAAACTTGGTGACTGCCCTCATTCAACACTTCTCATAGGGCAGTGTTGGCGAACCTATGGCACGGGTGCCAAAGGTGGAACTTGGGGCCCTTTCTGTGGGCACCCGACATCGCCCCTTCCCAGACACCTGTATTCAGGTTAAATTGCTGTATTGGCACTTTGCAAATACTGTAATTAGTGGTTTTTCAGTCGCAGTTTGGGCATGCGGCCTCTAAAAGGTTGGCCATCACTGTCATAGGGGAATCAGAAGGGAAAGGCAGCCAGTCCTCTAGTAATGAATAAGGGCCAAGTTATGTCATGAGTGTCATGGCAAATGTTTTCCTAGTTCCTCTTTAAAATTGCTTCTCAAGCACATTTTTAAAAAGTGTGCAAGAAAAGGTCATTTGAAAGTCATGGCTTGTCACTGCTTTTACATTATTTTCTAGGGAATGGGTGAGCAACACACAGAGTCCAAGTGTTGCCCCCCACCCCCACCCCTACCTTGCAAAGCAAATGACTGCAGAAAGACTTCTTCGTGTCTCTATGATTTTGCCATGTTCTGAGAAGCCCCGCAACACTCCTGACTAAACACAATCCAAACCTTTTTCAGCATTGGGCCATTGGGGGCACGGGGTCTCTTTTCAAGTTAAAAAAGGTACACATTTTGTAAGAATAAAAGGGGGGTTCCAGGAGTGGATATGACCCCTCAAGGTCCAGGAATGGGCATAAGTGGCTCCTGGATTTTGGGGGGTGTTTTCCACCCTTGGCCTATAGCAGTGGCGGCAGACCTTCGGCACTCCAAATGTTTGGGAGCACAAATTCTTGAATTCCAAGCCTAGATTGTAAATGACAAAGGCCTTTGGGAGTTGTGGTCCAAACATCTGGAGTGCTGAAGGTTCACTGCCACTGGTATAGTGATAGACCCTGCATCACTTCATTTTTCTGATCTTACAAAAAAAAAAAGGCAGAAAATGCCCTGTGCCCCTTTGAGCATGATTAATTTACAGATCGTGCTGGTGTTGTAAAGCCTTAAGGGAGACGAGCAAAGAGGTTATGCAAGTGGATTTATTGAAAGAGGGAATTCTTAGTGAAGAAATTCTGCTGCTTCTGGTGCCGTTTGTGATGATTCTTGTTCCACTGCCCATTGGTGAGGGGGGGGGGTGCTTGCTGCACTTGAAGGAGATGGGAAGAGAAAAGAATTTTAAAAGAACTTAGCTTAGTTAAGGCAAGATTAGGAAACATGAGCCCCAGCAGATAGTGGCCAGTCTCACAAATGCTAGGCAGCATAGCTAATTATGAGGATGATGCAAATAATGATCCAGTAGGAGAGCAACATGTTTCATGTCTCTGGCTTGAAGCATACAAAAGGTCCTTGTTAATGGCTGCTTCCAAGCTATGGAAAACAGTCTCCTTGGAGGCCAGGCTGCCCCCCTCCCTCTTTTCCTTCTAGCAGGTAAAAAAATCTGTTTTAGGGCTGATTTTAACTAATTTGGGGGGGGGGAATCGTGTCATTATGGGATGAAAAGTATACCTTGGTTCCCAGCTGAATTAACAGGTGTATGTTTTAAGTGTTTTCAAACTGCAGTTCTTCATTCTTACCTGTTTGTCTTTAATGTGGTATATAATGGTACTTAGTATGTTGTTTTAATTTATTTGTGAGCTGCCTTGAGTCCCTTTGTTGGGAGAAGGCAGCATAAGGATTACATTAAATTTGTAATCTTCACCCTATAGGTTGGGATGAAGAAGTGGTGGGTTTCCAGATGTTCATAACTTTTTGGTCATCCCTTTGCATTGACTGGAGGTGCCTAGATGCCCTAAGCACATCCAGTCTCGCCTGATTTCGGAAGCTAAGCAGGGCCGGCCCTGGTTAGTACTTGGATGGGAGACCACCAGGGAATACTAGGTGCTGTAGGCTCTCAGAGTAGGAACTGGCAAACCACTTCAGTATTCCTGCCAAGAAATATACATGGACATGGAGTTACGAAGAGTCAGTCATGACTGTTAACGACACAACATGCACACACTTGCATTGACTACTAGACCAACTATGGCTGATGGGAACTGGAGTTCAACAGAGTCTTGGGGACTGCAGATTCTACAATCCTGCTTTAGGGATTATTGGATTACTTGACCCTCAGTGGCTTGTTTGTTTGTTTGTTTGTTTTGTGACCTTAAGAATAGTACACCAAGTAGAACTTTAGGGGAGGCAGGTTTACTTATCACAACAATCAGCAAAATGTCTGTGCCTGGTTGAATTCCACCCCCCTTCTCCCCTCCCACGTGTCTCTTTAAAAATACATTAGCCTTTCAGAAACTAGGAAAGCCAGTTTGTTTCCTGGCTGGGCTGTCATGCGGTTAATAGATGTATGAGGAATTAAACAAAAATCAACAGAAGAATGTGATTTGGCTCCTCCGTCAAAAGGAAACACGGCAGAAATTTTTGCCTGACAATTCCTGCACATCATTTTGTTAAAGATCTGCCTCTTGGAAGAGGAATACAGAAAAAAAAACTGCCCAGATCTGTCTACCTCCCTGGTCTTATTTGAAAACAGAATAACAAGAAGCCCTGGTTAGGAATAACTAGAGATATGTTGTGGTTACTCGGCCATCCGGAGAAAAGATGATGAAAATACAGATGAAGAAGGTTTACTTTAAAATGGCTCAGGTAGGGTGGCTAGATGCCAAAGATGATGGTGCAGAATTTCAGGAAGGATAGCTTGGTCAAGCAGAGCTACACTTGCTGAAACTTCTTCTTTCATGTGGCTATTAAAGCAGGAGATATGTCCCCTTTTTTTTCCAGGTGGCCACCCATGTCGCTTCTTGGGTGACGCTGGACTGTTGTCCCTGCTCTGTCCTAGGCCTCTGTTCGGAAGGGCAGTTTCTCCTTTCAGTTATACACTCCGCCCCAACAGGAAACACTCTTGCTTCCTCCCACACCCACGGCCACTTGTGGTTTCCGCATGATAAGTCTCAGTTCAACTGTGCGCGTGCACGCACACACACACACACACATACGCACACACACACACCGGTGTCCCCTGGCTGGCTCTCCCCTTGCTCCTTACTCTCCTGTTGCTTCCCCAACAGTTGCTTGGGTTTGCCTTTCTCCTCTGTCCCCCGTGGATGATGGGCCATGTCCACCCTGGGGGGAAGGGCTTCAAAGCGGGGAGAGCCGTTGAGCCACAAGCTGGGATGGCTGTTGATCTGCAGAACAGGAAAGGAAGGCGGAAGTCTGCATCTGCCTGCATGTTTGAGAAATTAGTAACTGTTCCTCAGGTGTGGGGATAAGGGTTCTCAGCTGGGCCTTTTCAGCTGCTCAGTTGATATCACAAGTATGGATGATGTCTATATCCACTACCTTGTTACCGAAGGTCTGCTTTGGCCATAATGCTTCATGCATTATAACATTTTCAGAAGGATCCATGTAGACCAGGCATGTCCAAACTTTGGCCCTCCTGATGTTTTGGACCGCAACTCCCAGAATTCCAAGCCTGTAATTCCAATGGCAAAGGACTGTGGGAGTTGTGGTCCAAAACATCTGGAGGGCCGAAGTTTGGACATTCCTGATGTAGACCCTGTTGCACATTCATACAGACACCGGAAACTCAATCTCTCACTGCCGTTTGCAAGTGGGTTTCTGCCCTGTATTGACACAAAAGTTCTTATGTTTACGATTGCAATTCTGTCATGTGGAAATGATGTCAGTCTTTGATGGAGGCACAGCAGGTGTGAGCAAACAGCAGCTTGTCTTGCAAATGTGGGCATGAAGTCTTTTCTGGTATGAGTCTAAATGCAGGTGGTAGATCCCAACTCAAGTAGAGCCATTCACTTAAGTGTTGTTGGCTGATTTCGGATTTACTGGGTGGGACCAGCGAGTTGGATTAAGGTGTCAGATTTGGACATCATTAGAGGGTTACCCCGCTGTTTTAAAAACATGAGAGTTGACCAGAAACATGAAGCCAAACCCAGATGTTCCCAAGAGTCTCTAAAAGCAGCCTGTAAAAGTGTTTCATAAAGCTACTTGCACACATGAGAGAATTAAAATATTGATCAGGAATCTCAAATCCTGCCTTGCTTGCTTGCTTTCATTTGTAGCTCTAAAGCTAATTAGATATTTATGTGTGGTCGTTTTATATGGATAGAGGTTCATGACTGTTAATGATTGTGCATTCGGCAGAAATCAACAGCCTTAGTCTGCTAATGGGTCCTGGTAAAAGCAATTAAGGTCTTTTTCTCTTAAGCTGTTGTTAAAGGCACCAGAGCCATTACCAGTAAAAACAAAATGTAGCAAAGGTCACCACCATCAAAGAATAAAAGAGTGTATTTTGTGAAAGAGACATCCATCACTAGTTGTAAATTGAAACCTCCGCATTTGGTGGTAGTGGAACTTTGAGTACCACGTCTCGCACAGCCACACACATGTGGACAGATGTTGCCATCATGTTATTTTTTGGGATTGTGTAGTTACAACACAGATATGCTGGCTATATCATTTTAAAAATGTTACCCAGTGTAGCTTCTTTTAGCCTGCCTCTTCCGTGACAGTAGCTTTACTTTGCTGTGGCTGCTTTGTGTCCTGTTTGCTTGGTGTTGTTGTGTATGTGAGATATTTTAAGTTATGACTCGGGGTGCTTCCAGATGAAGGTTCTACTATTGCACTCGTTCACCGTTTTTTACAAGGGAGTCCTCTAGTTTTCAAACCTCCCGTGTTGCCCTCGCATTTCTCTTGTCTTTCTACACTTCCCCCCCAACACCCCCCCCCCGAAATAGACGGACCAAAGAAAAATATGGGAAAGCTGCTTGGCCATCAGTTCTGATGATGTGCTTCTCAAGAGTGGAGCATCTGGCCGGATGACATGAGCACTTAGTCTTATCCAGAAAAAGGATCATTTTGGCTGATGAAATACTGGCAACACCTTGAATGGTTTTATAGCATGCTTTCGCACAATCCTTTTCAGCAGACTGGTTACCCCATACCAGTTTGAAGGGCATAAGGGGTGAGGTCTAGGGTCACAACTTGATGAAGGTTTTAAGTGAAACTGTCCAACTGTCTTAAGGAGGGAGTCAGAGGCATCTGATGATAACTGTGTGTATTTCTCAGGGTTCCTTCTGTTCCGGGACTTCTGCCTGAATCAGATGGAGGAGGCTAAGCCGTTGGTGGAATTCTATGAAGAGGTGAGGCTTGGGTTTTGGGAGAAAGCTCCTGTTCCCCCAGTACAGTGGTACCTTGTATAAAGGAATTTATTCGTTCCAAATGAAATTATGTTAAGCAAATTTTCCTTTATACAAATTTCCCACAGGAATGCATTGAAAACGGAGCGATACCAATTTTATGTTGTACGGATTCACCCCATAGACGATTACGTTAAGCAAATTTCCCCTATCTCCGGAATATTTTATGTTGTACAAATTTTATGTTATACAAACTGTTATCCAAGGATCCGCTGTATATTCGAACCAGGATTGCCTTCTATTGGCCTGTCACACCAAGGTTTGAATTTCCCAGTTGACATGGGGGAGGGGGTCATTGGCCCTAACTTGACCCGGCATGATAAAGGAAAGAACTTGAGGGAGTACTTTCCAAAGAGGAAGATGTTTCCTTAAGGAGGAGTGAAACCAGACATGGGTTTGTGCCCAGTGGTGCCCATCTGTCAATGGAAAAGACTCGGGTGGTGAAGTGGATATCTTCTCCTCTGTGCCTTCCTGCAGTAATGCAGGATTCCTTCAGAGAGTCAGGTGGAGGCCATGCTTTTCACTATTCTGTAGACCACAAAAACTGGCACATCAGATTAACGGGAAATAATCACCACTCAGAGGCTCCCCTCCCCCCTTTTTCTTATATTTCTAGTGCATTTGTGGCAGCCGCGGCTCTGGTGGCCCACTCGCTCTCTCCCTCACAACATAACTTGAATCTTGTTCATTACAGCCAGTGAGAAAAAAGGTTAGGTGCTACTGCCAATGAAAATCTGGGTGAGAGAAGCATGGTAGTTCATCTAGGAATGTAAACGAATCTCTAGGTTATGACCTAGAAACCCTATTTAGGACCAAGAGTGGTACTTAAAAAAAATCTTGCAGGATGGGTGTGAAACATACAACAGAGAAAAGTTTGAAGATTACAAAAAACAACAACACATTATTTAAACTAGGGACAAAAACTGGTGTTTTATATCATTTTTGAAAACATAGTACAGGAACTTGCTTCTGTTTGAACTGAAAATTTTAGAATATAGATCTAAAGAAAAATCTGAGAAGAAATCTTTATTGCAACTGTTCAGTCTGGTGTTACAATGATTTACATGCAGGGTAGATAAAATTCAATGTTTTTTTTTAAAAAAAAAACAAATTGATTTAAATCAAATCCACCCTGTTTGCACGTCTTCTTGTTCTGGTAGCTGGCTCTTTGGACTTCATTAGTGTCATCTTTGTTGATACTGCCAGCCTGCTTTTAATTTGTGCCTTCTACTCAAAGGAAGATAACGGCAATAAAATAAATTGAAAAAGACCTTGCTCCAGTTTGGATGCAGAAGACAGGTGTAAACTTTGTGGAAGTTCCTGACTCTCCACCCCTTCCCCTCTACTGCTGGGCCTAATATAATCTGTCTTGGAGGCAGGGGGAGCCCATTCATGGAGCTTACACCTGTGATGTGACTTAGCCTGTTCTCTCCAGATCAAAAAATATGAGAAGTTGGACTCGGAAGAGGAACGAGCTATTAAGAGTCGCCAGATCTTTGACACCTACATCATGAAGGAGCTTCTGTCCTGCTCTCACGTGAGTGCCCCGCATGCCTCCTGTCGCAGCAGAGAGTCAAGGAAAGTCCCTTGGCAACTGGCAGGAAAGCCGTGCCTGATCCCCTTGAACGAGATCTTTGAAAACGGAATGCTGCACGGAAGGCATGGGAGGAGCTTCCCGGCCAACACTGTGCATGCATCCTTTTCACTGCCTAAGTGCTTTTTAAGCGATTGCTGACACAGGCAGCCCCTAGAGAACAACCTCCCATGCCTCCTCTCATTACTTCCCCTTGGCCTACCAATGGCAGGCAGTGGCTCCTTTTCTACAGAAGGGCTGGTCTTCCTCTGAGGGCAGCCCATCATGAAATGCTGCATGGTTGCTGCTCCTTTCATCTTTCCTTAGAACAGCAATTCATGGCCTTTTAGTTGTATGTTGGACTACAACTCCCATCCGCCTGGCCTTCTCGGGATCCGTGCTTTCCAGGGCAGATGCAGTTCCAACACATCACTCCCCTTGCTTTAAGGCCCTCGAGTTCTGCTCCAAAAAGCACAATGTCTGTAGCTCCGTGTCTTGTTATTCCCCATTTCTGGTGACATCAGATATGACTCTCCGTGTGATGTGGCATTGCCCACTTGTTGCGTGTCTCCTGCAGTTTCTTCACATTGCCAGTTGTTGGTTGTGGGTACAGGGAAATAACAGACCATAATGGTGTCGCACCTTGCCCTGTCTACATATATTCTGCGTATATTTTTTTGCGTGGCTTTGAACTGTGATGTGTGTCCAGCATGGCCGCTGGTTGAGGTGTCTTGTGCTGGGACATCTGGTTCAGTTTAGTGCTCAGTCCAAACAGCAGAGAAGGAAGTATGAATAGAATCTTAGACGGAAGTGACTGCTGGCAAGGGACAGCAACAATGACAACCCCATCATGTTTGGTTAAATGGTCCCTTCCGTCCTAGGAAAGGGAACTGCACCATGCTAGAGCATAGGCCAGTGATGGCAAACGTTTTAGAGACCGAGTGCCCAAACTGCGATGCAGAACCCACTATTTTTTCACCAAGTGCCAATACAGCAATTTAACCTCAATACAGGTGTCTGTGAAGGGGCAATGTCGGGTGTCCACAGAAAGGACTCCGAGTGCCACCTTTGGCACCCGTGCCATAGGTTCGCCAACACTGGCATAGGCTATATATTTAGAAGGTGCCAGCTGCAGTCCCTCAGATTCTTTTCTGCCCCCCCCCCCCGGAGATCTGCTGCCAACCAGAGCAGACAGCATTGGGCTAGAAAGATAAGTAGTCTGGACCATGTATATGGTTTGAGAGTAGCAGCAGACCCTGAAGGCTTCAGAGCAACGGGTTCACTGGAAATTTCAAGGGAACAACATGTGCCTGGCGACACTGCAGGAGAGGGACTTTCTGGTGGTTTGTGGAGTCGGAAGTAGGCCCAAGTAAACCCCAGAGGCTGGCAGGATAGGTGAAAAGTGGCTTCAAGGCCCAAAACCATCAGGATAAGAGCCTCAAACCAGGAGGAGCCGGTGCCTGTTTTCAAGATGCCACTGTTTGTCTCCCTGCAGTCCCGTTCATATTCTCTCAGCTGTTATACCTATCCCAGACTCTGTACTAATCCATCTGTCCTTATGAGGCCGTGTTCCCTCACAGTTGATAGTTTGGCCTTTTGCTCTCCCTAGCCAAAGTGTTGTAGCTGCAGAGCTGGAGCTGAGGTCACGCCTCTGAGGTCCTTAACCCACTGCTTGGCCCTGCCTCTTCAGCCCAAGGAAAAGCGGTGCAGTGGCCCCCAACTCCAAGCCTCTCTCTTTTTCTGTGTTCCACACAGCCCTTCTCCAAGACAGCCACGGAGTATGTGCAGAGCCGCCTCAGCAAAAAGCAGGTGCCACCTGATCTCTTCCAGGTAAGTCCCCTTTGGCCATCTAAAAGGGCCATGTCCAGTTTCAAACCTCATTGGTTTTATTTACGGCATGGGGGACACTGGCACATTTAGAACCCCTATCTAGGTAAGACAAAGGTCTGAGCACAGCTGTGTGCTACCTGAATCATGGACCACTGCCATCAACATGTCCCAGCCTGTATCAGTGACCCAGAGTAGGGGGGCAGGGATTTTAACTCCTTTGAAAATTTGTAAGGGGGCCAGGGAGAAGAGAATTGGGACCCCTAGGTGGAAGCATGAATTGACAGATTCTTGGTGTTTATCCCCATCTTCTGCTGCTTTTGCTAGCCATACATTGAAGAGATCTGCCAGTGTCTCAATGGGAATGTCTTCCAGAAGTTCATTGAAAGGTGAGTGCTGAGGGATGAAGTCCCTCTCCCACGCATACAGTCACAATAGTAAGATCAGCAACAGAAGGGTGCATTGCTCGCGTTCCCTTTTGCAACCATACATTATCCCTTTGTTGTTCTCCCTTTTCCTGTTGCGGTGGTCGGTCAGCATTCCACACGGATGAACTGTGCTTTGTCCTGAATTGTTAACATGGAAAATGAGGTTCTTAGGGATTTACACACACACACACACAGAGAGAGAAAGAGAGAGAGAGAGAGGTTTTATTTTGTAGCTCTGCACAACATGCGGGTTCCCACGTATCTTCCGATATCTCTGGTGTCAGCTTTGTTTGTGAGAGAGTAAATTTGTTCTTAGTGCATAGCATGTGATGTGGCTCTACAGCCGCCAGCTGCCTGGGGAAATCCTTGACAAACAATATCTGATGGGCAAGAAAAACCTGGAGGACACCGAGGAAGTTTTTTCGGAGGAGACTAGTGGGAAAAAATGATGATGAGACTTAGATTTAATATGGAAAGATGGGTAACTATCATTCCTCTGTTTATGGTGGAGTAACAGGGAGTCAGACATATACCGTATTTGGAAGAGATAAGTCAGTAGCGTTAAGAAGTTTTCAGGTTTAATTGGGAGTAGCACTCACTGAACTCAGTTGAACTTGCTTTTGAGTAAATAGGCCGAGGCTTGACCTATAAGGCAGCAATGTTCTGTGCAGGAATGGTGGAGAAAGTCCTGTAAAACGCAGTGGAGTTGTTTCTGTGTAAACTTACCTGCAGCTGTCTTGCAGGAGAGATGAAACTTTGAGAGGCCATTTGCCGAGAGTTAAGAAATCTCTGTAGACCTTGCTGAATCATCTGATTCAATATGGAGCAGAAAGAAGGCCTGTAGAGAGTTCTTCACTTAGGACTACAGTGGTCCCCCACCTTTCGCGGTTCATATATTGCGGTCCTACTATATCGTGGAATCGCAGTATATGAAAAAAGCCCCCCTAGGGTAATGGGGGAAAGTCCTGTTCTGGTCATTCTGGAGGCCCCAAAAGGGCTTCCCTGCAAACTGGAAGTGACTTCCGGATCGCTGAAAATAATTTCTGAGGCCTCCGAGAGCCTTTCTAGGCCTGTTGGAGGCCTCAGAAATTATTTCCAGTTTACCGGAAAGTACAAGGGCCCCCAGCTAGGCTCCCCCAGGCCTGACTCGACCTGCATTCACATATCACGGATTTTCAATTATCGCGGGTCAGGTCAGGTCCCTAACCCCAGCGATAGGCAAGGGATCACTGTATTTGCATCAAAAAGTTGTGCCGTCAGAGTAACTTCCTGACAGGATTCATTTCTGAAGTGAAAGAGTTTCTGTAGATGACGGTTCCTGGGGTCCTTGACTTGACAGAAAGGTTTGGTGACGAAGTCCTTGTGTGAGAGAGGGAAGATGGGGGAGAGAGAGAGAGAGAGAGAGAGAGAGAGAGAGAGAGAGAGAGAGAG
>JAHTLZ010000016.1:81815983-81848408 GCA_023846285.1 Phrynocephalus versicolor
GAGAGAGAGAGAGAGAGAGAGAGAGAGAGAGAGAGAGAGAGAGAGAGAGAGAATGTGTTTTCTTTAATTTCTACCCCCTCTGTTCTTTTGTAGTGACAAGTTCACACGCTTCTGCCAGTGGAAGAATGTGGAGCTGAACATCCATGTGAGTGCCTGAAGCTGGGAAGGCATTTCTAAGAGCGAGGGTGATAAGGAAAGAGCTGTTAAAAGACACAGAGCATGAGCATGCCTTCACCCGTTTTTTTATCATAGTATGCCAGGGGTGTGATATTTTCAGAACTCGGGTAATGCGGGGCCCATCTTCTGGAAGCTCACAGTCCCTTCAGGAAACTCAGATTGTTACTGCCTTTGTTTGGTCAATGAGAGTGGGAATTTGAGGGCTCCATGTCAATTGGCAGAACCTCAGGGCGGGTACCTCCTCAGGATTGGCCAACTCTTAGCCTTTCAGCTGTTTGGGGCTGTATTTCCCACAGTCCTTGACCTTGCTGGACTGACAATTCACCCCAGCATCTGGGGGGGGGGTGTCATAGGTTCTCTCCTTCCATCTTATATGGAGCCTTAGACACACACAGTAAGACCATGTTGAATGTTTGGATAATTAAACGTTGCTTAAAATCAGGCTACAAGGGAAGTTACTAGTGCAGCCATGCCTAGAGGGGAAGGAAGTGCATGTGGAAAGCCATTTGACAGCAGCAGTGCTGGGGGCCAGCCTTTGAAAACCTTGTGGGGGGGGGACCTCAGCCATGCTGTGTTTTCTTCCCACAGTGCTATGGGGTGGATGACAAAAGAGTGCCCCCAGGCCCCCTACTTTTATTAACATTCTTGTCCTGTTCTCTTTACCTCTATTCTCCTTGTCTTTGTCCTGCCTTGTCTTGTGGGACCCAGCTGACCATGAATGACTTCAGTGTCCACCGGATCATTGGGCGTGGAGGCTTTGGCGAGGTCTACGGCTGCCGGAAAGCAGACACGGGCAAAATGTAATGTTCAGGTTGATTTTGTCAATTTGTCATGAGAATCTCTCAAGAGCCAAACTAATACGGAGAGAGGAATGCTCCTCACCCGTCCCCTTTTCCTTTTTCCGACGGACAGGGGCTTTTCTATGTTTATGCCATTGAAGCGTACCCTGTACCCTCTGGAAGAGAGCCCAGCATTATATATATATAGGCATGGCTTTGTGTTGTGGCAGGGGAGAAGGGTCTCCCCTGGGTAGTTAAGCTCCCAGGCGTCCCTCTTGGTCTCACCATTCACTTACTCACCAGTAAGTACGCTTTGGCTCTCACCATTCTGGCCCCAGTGGTAAGCAGAGTTCTCTGTAACCATTTTGCAGCTTGATACTTTCATCTTCTGGGTAAGGTGTTCTGGTTATATACCGCCCCATAGCACTTCAAGCATTCTCTGGGCAGTTTGCAATTTAATTATGCAGGCTACACATTGCCCCCCCCCCCCGAAAGCTGGGTACTCAATTTACCAACCTCAGGAGGATAGAAGGCTGAGTCAACCATGAGCCGACTACCTGGGACTGAATCCCAGGTCGTGAGCACAGTTCTAGCCGCAGTGCAGCCATTTAACCGCTGTGACGCGAGGCTCTTACCCACGGGCAGTGGCAGCCTCAAGCCCAGAACCCTCCCAAGAGCGTATGAAGGACCAAGGAAAACAATGGCTGCCTGTGTAGTGTCAATAACTCGGGGTTTATTCACTGACTGAATTGTCACGGCAGCTGGCAGCAGAGGAAAGCAATCAAGCACAATAAAACGACACAATAAAGGCAGCAAGAGAGGCAGTAGAACATCTGTAAAATGCCACTGGACCCAATCCAAGAAGACGCCAAAGAGAGGGAAGGAGTGGGATTTAAAAAGACAGGTCAAATGCTGTGCAGGACCTGATCAAACCAGATGCCCGCTACCTGAAAGTTAATGGTGAAAAGCACCCAAATTGCATGGGCTTAAAAAACAAATGTCATAACATGGGCTTCATCACCAAGAAAGTCCTCTCACCTGCTGCCACCCAGAAAAGGGCCTACCACTCAGATCTTAATCATGTGAAGGAATACAATCCTTCAGACAGCCAAACTTCCAGCCCTACTTCCAGTAGATATAAAATACTTTCTGTCTAGTTGCAGCAGATTAGAAGTGATTGGGGACATGGTGCGTAGAGTAAAAGAAGTTATGTGTGGCATGAAGCACAAGTGCCATTGAGCCTCATGGTTTCTTGAGTCACGTTATACTTTGTTTGCCTCCCGTCCATGGAGAGGGCCAAGACTCTTCTTGGGTTCAAGATGGTGCCTCTCTAATTTGAAAGAGTTCAGGATTCCTTTAAAACCTCCTCTTTTCCCCATAGTTCTTCCCCAGTGAATGGGATGAATTGTATGATACTTTTGCCTCTGCTTTGGAAAACTCCTCCATATTCCCCCTTCTCATATTAATCTATCCCAGTTTATATTTGGCATGGCCAAAGACAATGGGCAGTGGGACTTGGGCATGTTCACTCTTTGACATCCTGAGAACTGGCTGGCGGGCAGGAATGTGTCCTGGTGATGATAAAAGGGTTTTTTTTTTAATCTGTTGGTAGTCTGGGCAGTATTTGTTGAGGAAGGTAACATGGTGAGTTCACACAGGAATGTCTTTGGTCAATCCCCTCCCATGAAAAGCTGAAGGGGTTGGAGGAATCCTCACACAATCGTTACTGGAAGCTCCCTCCGTGAGAGGACATAGGTAGCTTCTGTGGGTGAGGCGGTCGGGCTCCTCTGAATGACAACCGGGGGGTGGGGGGTGGATCCCTCAGTGGTGGCCTTACACCAGGCATGTCCAAACTTTGGCCTTCCTGATGTTTGGGACCACCACTCCCAGAATTCCAAGCCTGTATTTCCAATGGCAAAGGACTGTGGGAGTTGTGGTCCAAAACATCTGAAGGGCTGAAGTTTGGACATGCCTGCCTTACCCACTGGAGGAAATAACAGCAGGCTGTTGCCATTCTCTCTCTCTCTCTCTCTCTCTCTCTCTCTCTCTCAACAGGTATGCCATGAAGTGTCTGGATAAGAAGCGCATTAAGATGAAGCAAGGAGAGACGCTGGCCCTGAACGAGCGCATCATGCTCTCCCTTGTCAGCACTGGGGTGAGCCTGGCTGCCTTGAGGAACTCGATCAGGGGAGGGAGGAGGGTAGATGCCCGTCCCAAGTCTCCGCCATCAATCAGCTTTGCTGCCGGGGAAGAGGAGTGATTTTGGCAGATACACAGAGATGGGGGTGGTTGGGTGGTTGGGGGAGGCCTGCTTTGTGTTTAGATTCAAAGCCAGGATACCACCAGCGTGGATATGGCAGAGAGTTTGAGGAACAGGCTGGGCATGATGAACGGGGAGGAGAAGGTGAGAGGGAACGAGGTGGTGGTGTGGAGCAGGCGGCTGGGCGTGTGACGTCCGCAGTAAGCTGGCAGCACGGTTGGGAGGTGGGTAGGCAGTGCAGTGAGTGTTATACTCAAGGAATGGGAGGAGAGGCAGTGTAGTGAGCACGGGGGGGGGGCAGGAGGGGTGCATAGGGTGCCGAGGGGAAGGCAGGGGTGTGTGTGCAAGAAAGCAACTTTTGCAGCAGGAGGGGAAAGTCCACTGTGGGTGTCTATGACATGTGTCTATGTATATGAGAGAGAGAGAGAGAGAGAGAGAGAGATGCAAAGAAGCAGGGAGGTTGTGTGATGGTTGTGTAGGAGTTGGTGCAAAGAACAGTGTGAAAATTGTGGAATGACAGCTAGGGGTTCAGGGCTGAAGCCAGCCAATGGAAGAGGCAGTGCTACTGTATGAAGCAAGAGTATGAACGATTTGTTGCACACACCCCAGTCCCAAGTTGCCAGATATAGGTGCATGTGCAGGCACAGAAGAATGTGATACAATAACAAATATGTGCAGGGTTGTATCAGGGAGTGCGGAAGGGAATTTTGAATTTGCGCAGCAAGGCAGGAAAGCACATGGGTTAGAGTTGAGAGCAGAAGTTCAGGCCGTGGATCATAGAAAAATTGTCTGCGTATATGTACACAAACGTTATTCTGATTTACAGAACTTCCCCCATCTTTTTCCCCTGCTGTGACGCTGTTCCTTCTGTCTCTGCCAGGATTGCCCGTTCATCGTCTGCATGTCGTATGCCTTCCAAACACCTGACAAGCTCAGCTTCATCCTGGACCTTATGAATGGTGAGCGTTGGGAGCCTGCCTAGTGGAGCCCCACCTCCAAAGGACTCCTTCCCCCCCCCCGTCGGTGGCGGGCGGGGGGGGCGCCCCCCCCCGCTAATGTCCAGGCAGTGTGGATGGCAAGGGTCTCTCCTCTTCTTCTTGCAGGGGGTGACCTCCACTATCACCTCTCCCAGCATGGGGTCTTCTCTGAGGCTGAGATGCGCTTCTACGCAGCAGAGATCATCTTAGGGCTGGAGCACATGCACAATCGTTTTGTGGTTTATCGTGACCTCAAGGTGAGCCGAGGCGTTCCTGTCCTACCCAGTTGCTGCACTGGGGCCCAGTCGAGTCACCTGCCCCCCCCCCCCCGTTGTCTTTCCCGGTAAAGGGAGCCAGTTTCCGCTTTTCACCCTAGTGGCCCTCCATGCTACGCTCCTGCCTACACGTAAAGCCAAATCTATTTCACAAAATCTGTTGACAAGATGTCTCCTTCCACGGCGCGTGCTTGTCATGTAAAACCTGTGGCTGAATGTTTCACTCGATGCGTCTGAGGAAGTGGATGTGTTATTCTTGAAGGTGCAATAAGTTTTTATTTTATTTTTAAATTTGGTTATACATAGAACACAGTTCACGCGGACGCCATGGTGAACGACATCCCCCCAGAGCTGGGCGACTCTCCTCACTGTGGAAGGCAATGTTAAGCCGCCTGCCATGACTCATTTTGGGTGGCGGCGTAACTCCCGTTGGAGGATGGTGGAATCGAAAGACTGCCATCTGCTTCTTCAGAAAATGGAGAACGTGCAGATGCAGATGCATCCTACTTTCCCCGGAGGAAGTGGAATTTGTTCCTAATTTCTCCTGGCGAAGTGCGCCAGTGCTTAAAAGGCTTTGGGATTTGAATGATTATGCTATTTGACACCCACTTTTTATGAAGTGCAAGGGGATGAGCCTTGTGTTAGTTGTTCTGTGCAACCACATTGAGGCTTTTTCTCCTCTCCTTTAAGTGAGTGAAGTGGCATATGGGGAAAGGCTAGGGGAAGCATGGGTGGGTGGGGGGGCGGTGACACATCAGCAAGCTCGTTTGCCCCTCCTTTTCCATCCCCTGTCAGTTGAAGGGCCATCTGTGCTCCTTAGGCAGTGCGGGGGGGGGGGGTTCAATCACATGAAGGGCAGCCTCAAGTTAGAGGTTTCCCACTTCCCATCAGGTTCACCTGGAGGGCCAGAAATAAGGGGGGAAATAACCCTTGAGTGTGGAGGTTGCTAATGTGTGTGTGTGCATGCAAGCATGCACAAAGAGATGCTGACCCACCCACCCACCCACCCATGGTTTTGTTCACGTGACGTGCATGCCCAATTTGGGGTGGGGTTTAATATTATTTGCTTCAGATTTGAGTCTAACCCCCCACAGGAGCCGAATTCTTCAGTTTCCCCTTTGTTTGTTAGATCCCGCAGCAGCCAAATCAAATTACAAAGGAAGAGGTCTTGCGTTTCTAAGAACATAAGAAGAGCCCTGCTGGATCAGGCCAAAGGCCCATCTAGTCCTGCTTCCTGTATCTCAAAGTGGCCCCACCAGATGCGTCTGGGAGCGCATGAGACTAGATATCTGTCTCCTGATACCACTCCCCTGCATCTGGCCCTTGAAGTACCCTGGTTTTAAGCCTGGAGATTTCACATCTCCATCATGCTTTGTAACCTGTGGTGGACTTTTCCTCCAGGAATCTGTCCAATCCGCTTGTGAAGGCATCCAGGCCAGATGCCATCACCACCTCCTGTGGCAGGGAGTTCCACAGATTAACAACACACCGAGTAAAAAACAAAATCTTTTCTCTATGTGTTCTCTCTCTCTCTCTCTCTCTCTCTCTCTCTCTCTCTTTTCATGGCTCTGCACTCATTGCCTCTTGCTCCCTACAGCCTGCCAACATCTTACTGGATGAGTTCGGCCATGTGCGCATCTCAGACCTGGGCCTGGCCTGTGACTTCTCCAAGAAGAAGCCTCATGCCAGTGTGTGAGTATCCGCCAAGGGTTATTATTCCTTAACAGGCCAAGGCCCTCTCACACTCTCACCTCCCAGCCTGTGACTGGCCCCTCCCCTTCTTCCCCAACAGGCTGCTCCCAACGGTGTTTTTGGTATCTTTTGTCCCCTTCAGCATCACTGTGTGTGTGCGTGCGCAGTGCCTCCCCATTAATTTTTAAAAGTGGCCAAAAACAGACACGAGGGAGCTTTTTCAGTATTTAAGTTCTGCTGTTGTTAAATTCATTTTTTTCAGGTAAGAAAAAGTCCTTGGATCAATATTTACAAATAGTTATAATGGTAATAAAAATTAAATGTGCTAATTAGTCTTTGGGGGCAGACCTCTCCACCTGGCCTTTCCCCTTAAGAATCTAACCCTTGGACTGCTGGCAAAAAGTAGCCCTTGACCCATCCCTGATTTAAAACTTTTATTCAAGTATGCCATAGAGATCAATGTAACTTTAGCTTCCTCAGTGGTGATATTTTACATTTGTACTCCAGCCTCTGTGTAAACAAGCCAACTGGACCTCATATTAATCTACTGATGACATGACTCCTGCCCCCACACTTTTGGGCTCACTATTTGAAGGCTGGCGTAGGTAAAGCAACTTTTGGCGGGCATTGGGTAGGATAACCCAGTGTTATTCCAGTTCCCAACTTTTGCAAATGTCTTCATTTTCCAGGGATGGGAATGGTGACTTTTTATCTGACAGAACACCATAGCTAGTATGATTTTAACACCTGGATTATTGAGGAAATTTTAGTCCCCAAAATTGACTTTCCTTATCTCTTCTTAATCCCTTTGAAATATTGTAACAATTTATTATTTAACTTTGTTTCTTTTAATAGTGTAAGCTGCCTTGAATCCTGTAGGACAGGATTCCTACAGGATTCAAGGCAGCTTACTCTCTCCTTTGTCATTGGCAATCTAGGCTTGGAATTCTGGGAGTTGTGGTCCAAAACATCTGGAGGGCTGAAGTTTTGACACCACTGCTTTAAGAGAAAGGCAGGATATAAATACTTTAAATCTATAAATAACTAAAATATTCCCCAGAAAGTAAGAGAAGCCCCTGTTGGGAGATAGGTGGTGTTGCAAAGACCATCATCCTTGCTGAAGTTTCCAGTTGAAATCTTGGACAGAAAGTCCTTGCTGTTTGTGATTATGCCCCAAATGGCATGAGAAAGTGGGTGGATACCCATTTCACTTTAGAGATCCCATGTGTTCTCAAAGGCAAAAGTGAAAATCTTTCCCACAGGAATGAGTTAGGATGTTTTCCACTGACATTTTCTGCCGCGGGCCTCCCGCGTGGGATGCTGCGCTCTCCTTAACGCCTGGTTTATTCCATCCTTGCAGTGGCACACATGGGTACATGGCACCAGAGGTGCTGCAGAAGGGTGTGGCTTACGATAGCAGTGCCGACTGGTTCTCTCTAGGCTGCATGCTCTTCAAACTCCTGAGGGGGTAAGTGGCCGGCATGGAAGAAGGTTCAAGGTGTCGGTAGACCGGGTGGGGGAGGAGAGGAGACGTGGCTGGCAGGAGGGCAGGGGTTCAAGTGGGCATCATCCACCCGGAGGGATTGGCACTGCTGAACCTGTGAGCAACCAGAGGAAGAAGAGTTTGAAAGGAGGGGGCGCAGCTGAGGTAGGCATCTCTTTTGACCCTTGCCTTGGTGTTATCTTAGGCATAGCCCCTTTCGGCAGCACAAGACTAAGGATAAACACGAGATCGACCGCATGACACTCACTATGGTAAGCCGTTTTTGTCTCTCGCGCTTGTCAGAGATCTGTCTTGATCTGAAATAATGCTAGGATTGAGCTTGGCATCTCTCCTTCCTTGGATTCTCCAAAGTGTCACTCCCCCCCCCACACACACCCCATACTCCCATTTCCAGAGAAATGTTTCTTGGGCTGTACTTCCCAAGATATCTCTGGCCGTGTCTAAAGGAGTCAAGTGTCCCATGTAACACACCTTGGCTGTAAGAGCATGCCTTTCCCATTCAGAGATCAATAGCTAGATTGCTAAACAGCTCTGTTGTGACACACCAGAGATGGAAAAAGTTACTTTTTTTGACTACACCTCCTAGATTCAAAACATTTCAGCTAACATGACCAGTTTAGATGGTGTGTATTTTTCATGTTCTAGAATTTAAAAGCAGCTGTTCCCCTTTATGCTCCATATCTCCTTAACAACTTTCTGTGGGCATGGAACATATTTCACAATATTTGTTTGGACACCAATCTCCACCTTGAAAATGTCAGTTTTGGTTCATTTAACAATTTTGCCACAAATTCTGAATTCCCAAATCAAATGTCCCCGGACTTTGGATCAGCCCCTACTTCTGTTGTTTTCAGTGTGTTCTGGTTGATTAGTTAGGGGCATGGGTCAGTGTTCATATATTTGTGTAGGCGTGTGTATATATGAGAGACAGACACAGAGAGAAAAATAAAGATACACAGTACGTTTCCTACAATTGGCCTGGTAATTTTGATGTTTTCCTTAGGAACCTCAGTCGATCAGGGGTCTTCTATTTTTAGCATTATACAGACAATAGCAAAGAACTTCCCTCCCCCAGAGAACTTGTGGAGACAATAAACAGATGCTGTTCAGTTTGGCTCTGAGGTCGTTGCTTGGCAGGGCAGGCTGTACAGCCCTTGCCAAGGTGTCCTGGCCATCAAACGTTTGTGGGCTAGAGGTGCCCCATAGACAATGCAATAAAAGGCTCTTGTCTGGCATAAGGCCTGCAATGTTCTGTCTGTTCCTGCACATTCGGTGTGTGTTGGCTGCAGAGCTTCAAAGTAATAATTTTAAACAATGCCTTGGCGTTCTTTTTGCATGGTTTGTGAGAAGCAGAGGAGCTCCGTTCTTGAACAGCTGGATTCAAACTGAAAGGTTGACCCTGAACTTGCTCTGAGGGGGACTCACTGTGGCTCAGCCAAGCCTGTAAAATGGGAACAATAGAGTCTGCAACGAAGAACGGCTGCAGATTGCTCTGCAAATTAAAAGCAGTGTTAAATACACATTGAGTGTTGTAAAATAAACAAACACAGTAATCAAGTGAGACCTAATTTAGAGCCCTCCTTGGATGTTGCTACAGTTAATCAGTATCAACAACCTGCAGCATGGTCAGGTTTCAGTGAGAGCAGAGGTTCCCTCCCTGGCATTTTTTTTCCTTTAAAAAATGTACTTCTGTAAATCTTGAGGTCATCTGAAGCCTGTCGATACAGTACTGTAGTCTTGTGCATGAGTAGTAAGCAACAACTTTCACAGACATGCATCAGAAATAGAGGGTATTTTAGCCTCCTTCAGTGGTTGGGAAAGTAGGCTTTCCACTTCACAGCACTTATCTTGCCTGTCCTAAAGGTTTGCAGTAAAGGCATTGCAGAAAAGAGGAAGCTAATGTTCGCAGAAGGGTCGTTTAAAAGATACAGGCCAGCCCTTTCGGGATCAGTCCAAAGGCCCATTTAGCCGCACACGCCATTTCCAAAAACAGTCAACCAAGGACATCTCTGAAAGCCACTGCTCAAAGAGTGAAGAATAAAGCTTGCCTTACATGTCTCTTTTCCCCAAGAACTTGTACCAGGGCTATGGAGCTTCTAGCCCAGTGGTTCTCAACCTGTGGGTCCCCAGATGTTCCTGGACTGCAACTCCAAGAAATCCTGGCCAGTTCAGCTAGTGATGAAGACTTATGGGAGTTGCAATCCAAGACCATCTGGGGACCCACAGGTTGAGAAGTACTGTTCTAGATATACAGGGCAATCATATCTAATAGCTAGTTGTAAATCTTTCCAACTTAAATGGATCCAATCCCAGGGTAAAAGCTATCACCATGTCCTGTGGCAGAGAATTACACATATCAGCTAAGTGAAATAGCACTTCCTTTGTGTTTTGTTTTGGAACAATCGCTTCTCATATTCATGGAGTCACTGCAAATTGTGGTATTCAAGAGAGAGAGAGAGAAGGGCACCTTTATTTCTACTTTTCTTGTTCCAAGTTAACCCAATATGAACTAATTCAAATAGAAAGAACCCTTTTGCACTGTGTCAGGGTAAAAAACATGCCGGCATGAGTGTCTGGTGAACCTCTATAAAGGTGAATTGCCAAGTTACATGACCTGAAGTGGGTTTTGACATGAAATAAAATGAAATGGCTGACTCAAGTGGCAGCTCGTATGGATGGTTAAAGGGAGAGGGGGCTCATGGGATTGAGAGGACAGAGGCCTTGTGTGGTGCTTGCTCATTCCCGCTGGGCTTGTGCCAGGATAGTTTCCTGGTAGATTATTATTATTTTTTTGCCCTCTGTGTCTGTTTCATGCCAGACAAAAAGTACCTTCTGGGTGTTCCAACTCAGGCACTAAGACATCCTTTTCCAGTCCTGGTTGTAGAGGTGATGAAAAGTCCTTCCTTCCTTCCCCACCCCACCCCATGTCTCCCATTGCTATTTAGCCTAAGCATATCCGATCTCGCCTGATTTCGGAAGCTAAGCAGGGTCGGCCCTGGTTAGTCCTTGGATGGGCGACCACCAGGGAATACCAGGTGCTGTAGGCGCCTGGAGTCGGAACTGGCAAAACCACTCCAGTATTCCTGCCAAGAAAACTCCATGGACATGGGGTCACGAAGAGTTGGTCATGACTGTAACGACACAACACACACACACTCAGACACTACGGTTGTAGCTATCCACTTGTCGGCTTAATTCGGGATATGGAACAAGCATGGGGAGAGTGTATGGCGTGCGCGTCTAGTTTTGGCTGCTGTTGCCACTGCTGCTGCTTCTAGAAAACCACAGATTTCATTCTCCTTTCCCATTGTTCATTATAATTCATGTTTTACACTACATTCCTTGAGGGTGTAAGCTCCCTCCCACGGCCCTTTTGCACACAATAGAGCTGGGTAATGCTGACAGCAGTGGGGAAGAGTGAAAAGAGGGGGGACAATACAGATCATCCCATCAGCTCCAATTGCGATGCATCAGCAGCTGAACCCTTTGACAGGCTTTTAGAGACAACTTGGTGAAAGAAGGGTGGGAGGGAGGGGTTGTGAGGAAAGGCACAGAGGAGATAGGCCTGGCTGTTTGCAGTGAATCTTTGTTCTCTTGGGGCAGGCCGGAGAGAAGGAAAACTGTGATGAGCAAGCAGGTGGGGTGGGAAAAGGCTGCTGTCTGTTGGAGATCAGAGGGCGATGTGTATGAAGGTGTACGTGAGGTGGCGTTTGTGTAGAAACAGAGAGTTTGCCTATGATGAATGGAAAGAGTTTCAACAGAGAAATGTAGGGTGTTGCACCTAGGTTAAAAAAATTAACTGTATAGATATAGGATGGGAAGACAGTTGGCTGGAGAACATTGCCTGTGAAAGGGATCTGGGAGTCCGGGTGGACCACACATGGAACATGAGTCAGCAGAGTGACGGCGGCCAAGAAAGCCAATGCGATTCTTGGTTGCATCAACAGAACCATAGTGTCTAGAGAAAGGGAAGTGTGATAGTACCACTCGATTCCCCCACCCAAAGTCCTGTGTTCAGTTCTGTGCAAAAGATGTTGACAACCTCGAGCGGGTACAGAGGAGGGCGACAAGGATGGTTGAAAGTCTGGAAGAAATGTCTTAGGAAGAGCGGCTTCGGGAGCTGGGAATGTTTAGCCTTAAAAAAAGAAGGCTAAGAGGGGACATGATAGCCATGTTTAAATATTTGAAAAGATGTCATCTTGAAGAGGGGACAGGTTTGTTTTCCATGGCTTCAGAGACTAGGACTCGGGGCAATGGTTTCAAACTACAGGAAAAGAGATTCCATTTGAACATTAGGAAGAACTTCATGACGGTTAGAGCTGTTCAGCAGTGGGATAAGCTGCCACGGAGGGTGGTGGAGTCTCCTTCTTTGGAGGTTTTTAAGCAGAGGCTGGGTGGCCATCTGTCGGGAGTCCTGTGATGGGGGTTCCTGCATGGCAGGGGGTTGGACTGGATGGCCCTTGAGATCTCTCCCAACTCTTATGATTTTATGAAGGTCATTGACTCAAAGGAAAAGGGCCAGGGCTGATACATGACAACAAGAGTCAATGATAAGCAAAACCCAAAAAATGGTTGGAGTATCCAGGATTACACAGCTTTTTCTTTTTCTCTCCCACCCTGTTCCCTCCCACCCATGTTCTTACACATATCCACACACTCAGCAGAAGATGAAGTGATTCTTAGAAGGCAATGGAGGCAGCAGGAGTGGGCTGGTCGTATCCAGACAGCCAGGGGGGGGGATGCCAAGAGCCCCACGAAATGAAACTGGGGAGGGTCCCTTGTTACTCGGGAGCTGCCGGTGTCCCACCCAGCTTCACTCCTCTTCTCCCTCTTTTTGGATTGTGTCTACAAGGAGCCTCCTCTTTTCTTTCTGAGGAAGTTGCTTTGGTCCATGAAACAGGAAGCCTTGCCCCTTCTGGCAGCATGAGTGAACTAGCAGGCCAGTCGATCCGCACGGTTTTTAATCACGAGGCACAATGCTTGAAACTGATGGCCACAAATGCATGATGTGCAGGAGCCGTCAGGCTTGCTGTGATGATCTTTTGTTCTCCAGTTTATATCCTCTTGGCCTCCGGGTACCCGTGACCTAACCTTGCCCCCCTTCTTTCCCCAGGCCGTGGAGCTGCCAGATTCCTTCTCTCCTGAGCTGCGCTCCCTGCTGGAGGGGCTGCTACAGAGAGATGTGAACCGCCGCCTGGGCTGTATGGGCCGTGGGTGAGTCTTATGCAAAGGTGCCCAAGAACCTTGGTGTAGGAGTTGTCTAAGCAAACAGGACATTTAAGGGCACTCGCCTTCCTAAGTCAGAAGCCACTGAAAAAACTAAACAAAGTAGAGTTTAGCACTCAGCTGAGAACCTGTTGGCCACCTTTCTTTTCTTTCTTTTCTTTCAAAGTGGAATGTGTGACAAACACAGAGGGTCAAATGCTATTTGTGCTACAAAAGGTAAAGGTTTAAACCATGGCTCCTCTAGACACATATTAGGTGTATTAACGCCAGTATATTCATTGTGCTATAAAAAGCTCTGTACTTGCCTGAATACATGGAGGACTGTATTGGCAGACAGGGGTGTTTCCCCCTGCCTGGAAGTCAGGCAGACCTGTGCATGTTCGCTTTATCAGTACTCACAGAGACAGGGATGCTGCATGTATGTTGAGGTGGACATGTACTGATTGACATCCTGAGAAGGGGATGATGGGGGTGGAGCTTATGTGCATCCCAACATCCTCACCAGGATTGGGGCTCTCCATGTTGTCAGGCTGTAGTTCCTGAATAGGAATATCATGTGGCCAAGAAAAATGTTATAGTTTACTATTTATTACCCTATTTTCCTGTCTATAAGACACTGCCTTTTATTAGATTTCCCCCCACTTTTTAGACCCCCCCAATTAATAAAATTAATCCTTCTTGAGGTCTCCTCCACCTCCACCACCCCTGCTGTTTTCTTTCATATCCCCCATTCTAAACACTCTTCTCCTTTGGTGGGTTTGTTTTTTGCAGGATCAGGCTCCGTCGGGCTTGAGCAGCCCATTAAGGGCATTTATACAGGACCCCTAAGCTCCGCGGCAAAGGGCTGCAAGCTCCGGACTTTAAAAATGTTTCCCCACTAGGTCCGGAGTTTGCAGACAATTAAGTGCGACCCCGCCCACCTAAGCGCGACCCAGAGCACCTTTCAAGTACCTGCTTTTGGGAGGTGAAAAATATTTGATGCGGAGAGTGCCTGAGCTCTCCTCGCTTCTTTTTGTTGTTTTTCTTTTGCCTCCGCCCCTTAAAGAGGAACCAGGAAGTAACCGGGGGCTCCGACCAGGGCTCGGAGCAAGCGGAGGTAAGGCTTTCTTCTTTTGTCCCTGTTTAAGGCTTTTTTTTCCTCCCTCCCCTCACGCAGACAGAACAAGGAAGTGCGGAGCGGGTGGGGACGGAGGAACAGCAACGAACCCTCAAGATCTCTGGTCCGAATTTAAGGGACCAGCGGATCTGAGGGGTCGTGTAAAAAGGCCCTAATAAATGCCTTTTCACACTAAAAAAAGATGTGGCTTTTTTTTTCTTTTCTTTTCAGAGGCATTTCCTAATGGGCTGCTCAAGCCCAACTGAGCCTGATCCTGCAAAAAACAAACTCACCAAAGCCCAGAGGAGTGTTTAGAATGGGGGATATGAAAGGAAACAGCAGGAGTGGTGGGGGTGGAGAACTCGAGGAAAGATGGAGCTGATCATGCAAAAAACCAAACCACTGAGGGGAAAATCAAGGCGAGTTTGGGTTCTCCTCCACCCACCCTGAAAGGCTTACTTCCATGTTATAACCACACCCCTTAATTTTTGAAAAAAGTAACATGGTATACATGGAAAATTATGGTAAATGCCCACCTTCCCCATCATGCCCATGTGCACATGCATTCATTGATGTTCTGCTGCTGTCTTGATGTCCTGAAGCTTTCTACTTGCCTCTTTCTTCAGCTTCAGAGGCGAGTCCTAATCTGATTAGTCAGTTTGGATGACTTTGAAGGAGTCTGGGCGTGCTCATAGATCTCCTTCATCCTTAGTATTAGGCTCTCCATGTAGGCACTGCTCAGCAGCCTGTTTAAACTAGAAGTTGGAATCCCAAGGACTCACAGATCTCTTTTGTTCAAAAACGAGCCAATAATTCATCCCAGGGAGCCCTAGGGAAGCAGCTGAGAGAGGGAACTCTATGAGGCTTCCGATTATGATGGAGGATGCAACTCGCACCCCATACTCTTCCCTCCATTCTCCACCCAAGTCCCGGAATCTGTCTTGCCTTCTACTGCATCCTTCTGTCTTGATGATCCACTGCTTCAGTCTTCATTAGAACATTTCAAGTATTGGGAGGAAAAGTCAAAACTGGGCTGCCATAAAGTGACTGTTTCCAAAGATATGAATTATAATTACTTTTTTAAACCTATCACGGAGTGCTCTATCTCCTAGGAGAATGGTGTGGACAGGGTCCCCTCTTGAGGCACTTTTATCATGGTTGGGTGTTGAATTGCCCTTCTAACAAATAGTAGAGAGGAAAGAGGCCTAATTAGTTTACCTGAACCCCAGAATAGGACATTCTACACTCTGAAGACAAACGAGTCCTAGGTAGAAATTGTTGTGCTTCGTGCAGAAATAAAATCCTCTTTACTCACATATGTACCACATAATATAGGCCTTGGCCTATGCATGTTGCTGCAACAGTGTGTCAATCTATCAGCAACTGTGTATTTTGACCTACCCTAATAATTATGGTCAGGCAATTCAAGTTCTGTAAAATTATTTGAATTACTTGCATATAATATATGCATTCAGCAAGTACACATAATGTACCTTACTGTGTGCATTAATTCTGCTGTTTATTCTTTTCTGTGTGCATAATTTGATTTTTGGTTTTTCTCTTTCATGGGAAAGACAAAGCACTGTACCCGACCCCACACTTTTATAAAACAGTTCTGAGATTTCAGCAGCCATTGATTGTATGCTTTCAGTCATACCTTCACAGCCATAAATATTAGGAAAAGAGAACTCTGAAGTGCTGTGGCCTCCAGATTCTGTATCTACCACCAGGTTTTTCTTCAGAATTGTGGCTTTGTTTTCAGCAGCAGCGCTGAACAGTTATTCTGTTCTGGAGCCAATAAGAGACACCACAAGTCATACAAGTGAACATAGATGATAAAAGTCCGCAGATGGCAGAGGCAGCAAGGCCAGGCTGAATTCGGACATACTGTATTTTCCATGAGCTTTTTCCTCAAAAGGAAGTTGTTTGATGCTTAGAGAGAAAGGCAGCGTGCTAGTTGTGTGCTGGTATCCACAAAGAAATTGTTGCCTAGTTTTTGATCCACTGGCTAGCTACGCTGTGTTCCAAGAAGGGTTCAGAATTGCCTGCTCTGATGTTTCCACCAGGGCCCTTGAGGTTAAGGAGAGCCCCTTTTTCCAGGATCTGGACTGGCAGATGGTTTTCCTCCAGAAGGTAAGTAGGGCATCTTGGAAGGACAGACGCGGTAGTCATGGGAAGTAAATATCCTTCTCGGCTATCACGAAGGGGGAAGAAATCACAAGGGAAGGGCAACCTGCCTTTGGCTCTTGGCTGACTTTCCTCTGCCTTCTCTTCTTAGTATCCACCACCTTTGATCCCTCCACGTGGGGAAGTGAATGCAGCCGATGCCTTTGATATTGGTTCTTTCGATGAAGAGGACACCAAAGGAATCAAGGTACAGTCTTGGGGGCCAGGGCAAGGACTTTTAAGTCTTTTCTCATTCTGTTATACTTGACTCCACTGCACAGCTGTTGCTTCCTCCTCTGCTTCCTGGTTTGATTTCTGCTTTGATCCTGTTGTTGCCCTCAAAACTAGATCTCAGAACAGGTAATATGATGAAACCTTTGGCACGCAGGCGGCAGCAGTAGTCGTGGAGGTTGCCAGATTATGTTTTGCTGTGTGTGTGGGGGGGGGATAGTAATTCACCTTAGAGCTGGACTGCTGGACCAGACCCAAGGTCCAAGGAGTCCATCATTTGATGTCCAGGGCTAACACTCATCAGAAGATCCTGGAAAGCTCACAAGCAGAGTGTGGCTCAGATAGCCGTCTGTCTAATTTCCCTCCAGCCACTGTAGCTATACTGCATCTGAACCTAGAGGTTCCCATTTACCACATCTAGTAGCCACCAATTTGTTTCTTCTTTCATAGGACTGCCCAAACTGGTGCTCAGCAGTCTCATTTTTCTAACAGCATCCACAAGTGGAATATATGTGGATCAAATATATTTGACTTTAGCTAAATTGTTTTCTTATTTGTGAAGCATGTTTGTCATTTGCTGAACAGTTATTCTCTTTCTTCCTATGACTTTCTTCCTAGTCTAACCACTAGCCTTAATTACTTCTTTGTCCTTGGGTTCACTTTTGCTCAGCCTAGTCTCACAGGGTGATTGTGAGGAATAACGTGGGCAGGAGGACGAGGCCTGGAGCTCATTGACAGAAGAATTGGATGAAAAAGTAAATAACTGTGAGGGTGACAAAGGGGATTTGAGGAACTAATACTGGTAATAGATTTGTAGCAAATGTTGCCTTTCAGTGGTGTACGTGTCGTAGTTACATTAAGAACTGTCAAAATCAGTGGTGCCCAAACTTCGGCCCTCCAGATGTTTTGGACCACAAATCCCACAGTCCTTTGTCATTGGCAATACAGGCTTGGAATTCTGGGAGCTGTGGTCCAAAATATCTGGAGTGCTGAAGTTTGGCCACCAATTTAGACCAGTTGTCCATCAGATGCTTCACATTGAGTCCAGCCAGCCTGATGCCCCACGAACAGAAAGAAACTTCCTCTAACATGGTGGCAATTCATGTTTGCTGAATTATTTGTAGATGGCTTATAAATAAAAATGGAGAAGAAACAGATTGCTACATGGGAGGGATAAAGGCAACAGGGAACATGCTGGAAACTAGGGAAACCAGGAAGGCCGGGAGTTTGGGTGGGGTAGGGTTGGAGAGCACTGTATAAGTTGGGAAGACGAAGTCAAGCGGAAACCAGAAGTAGAAGAATAACTATGTCAGTTACTTAGTCAGTGTAGAAATAGAAAGGAAGGAGAGGGGCTAAGACAAAGCATAATGAGACTTACCCTGAAAATCTACAGTAGAACATAAAAAGAGTCCAGCTAGACCAGGCCAAAGACCTTCTTTGTCCAGCATTGGTTTACCCTCAGATGCTACCGTGGCACGAGGGCAACCGACTCCCTTCTGCTCCTGTTTCCCAGGCAGTTCATGCTCAGAAGCCAGAGTGCCTCTGGTCCTAGAAAGAGAGGGTGAAACAATCTGTTTCTCATTCCAGTTGCTGGATAGTGACCAGGAGCTGTATCGCAACTTTCCCCTCACCATCTCCGAGCGCTGGCAACAGGAGGTGACGGAGACCGTGTTTGACACTGTTAATGCCGAGACTGACAAGCTTGAGGCCCGCAAGAGGGCCAAGAACAAGCAGCTGGGCCACGAAGAAGGTAAAGCCGCCCTGCAACGGCCAAGGGCTGCTGATGCCTTGGGTTGAGGCACAGAACGGGCATCTTGACCAGCCAGCTCTGCTGGTTGAAATCCAGCTCATCCTCCCTTTTTTGTTGGCCTTGATGCTTCACCTTGCCTTTTCTGTACAGATTATGCCCTGGGCAAGGACTGCATCATGCATGGCTACATGTCGAAGCTGGGGAACCCCTTCCTCACTCAGTGGCAGAGGCGGTACTTCTACCTCTTCCCAAATCGGTTGGAGTGGCGTGGAGAGGGAGAGTCCCCGGTAAGGGAATTGCTTTGCTTCAGTGGACCAGGAAGTGTGTGTGTGGGGGGGGGAGCCAGGTTTCGGGTGGGGTGAGGATTTGCCATATAGGACTTGAGTTCCGGCTTGCCCGAGTGTTGGTCTGGGAGGCGGGGAGAGTGCAGGGCAGTGCCTGGAGGAGGAGGGACTTCTCCAGATGGACAAAGGATGCAGAATCTATCTTGAAGCTAGGACTTGGAAGTGGATCTTCCTCTGACCAAACTTTTTCCCAACCAATCCCACAACAGCAGTCGCTGCTTACCATGGAAGAGATCCAGTCAGTGGAGGAGACGCAGATAAAAGATCGAAAGTGCATCTTGCTTAAGATTCGGGGAGGCAAGCAGTTTGTCCTGCAGTGCGATGTGAGTCTTTTCTCCCTTACCTTATTTCTTGTAGGAGGAAGTCTGAGCAATAACAGAGATTGTAAACCCCACTGACCAAAGCCCTTCAGGCGGCTGGAGTGGGCAGAGAACATTTAGGCTCGGGCAGCTTTGTGCCATTTAGCACAGTGGTTGTGTGCGTGCACTCTGTGCTGTCAAGTTGGAACTGGCTTATAGTGACCATGATAGAGTTTTCAAAGTAAGTGAGATATTCAAGGAGTGGTTTTCCCACTTCCGTTCCTCCAGCCTGTCTCCAGTCTCTCCAGAGTCCCCGGTCTGTCACTCTGTCCACTACAGCACACTGGGAATCTAACACAAGAGTTGCCATACCCAGTTTTTCCACTGCTGGATCTGGTGAACGGACAGTATTAATAATAACTGGCATTAGCATAAAATATCTTACTTGTTCCAAGTGCTATGGGTATATTGCCTCAGTAGTTGTTACAATTGCTGTGCAAGATGATTTCTTTTATTTCTCCTGGCATGCAGATTGGGTTAATAGGGAGGGGATGAGATAGTTTGGCTTGGCTTCAGGAGCCTCGTGGCGCAGTGGTTAAATACCTGTACTGTAGCTAAAACTGTGCTCATGACTAGGGGTTCAATCTCAGGTAGCCGGCTCATGGTTGACTCAGCTTTCTATCCTTCCAGGGTCAGTAGAATGAGTACGCAGCTTGCTGGGGGGGGGGGCAATGTGTAGCCTGCAAAACTAAATTGTAAAAACTGCCCAGAGAGTGCTGAAGCACTATGGGGTGGTATATAAGCAAAATACTTTCAGGGGTTCATGGTTAAGGCCAAACATGGAAATGGTCTCACATTCCTGCCATGGCTTGCATCAACCACTCAGAGGTGTTAGGACAACAAGCACCTTTCCCATACCATGGTCTTGATTTGGTAGGTTATGATGGTAAGGTGGATAAGATGGGGTTGGAGAGGGGTGAATTGATCATCTGGTAGTCTGGCATGGAACAAAACCCAGGTGCAAGAAAAGCAGACTTCAGGTATCCTGCTGCACTTATTTCTCTCTGGAGCCTACTTTTTGCACCTACCCATAGTATATAGATACCTGTCATAGTAGGAGCATTGTAGTACCCTATACACTGGGTACTATAATGCTCCTAATATGGGTGGGGGTGCAAGTTTGAAAGTTTCATTTTCAAAAGAATCTATGCATATTAAGTTTCAAGAGAATCTATGCATATTAAGCATATATGTAGAATTTAGCTATATTTGCATCCTTTTCTGCTGCTTGCAGGACCAGGGGAGTAGAGCAGCTGCCATTAACCATTTGGTGAGACTGGTAGTTAGTTTGGGTGCAAGAGATTTTCCCCCCCTAACTCCTGGAAGTCCTCTTGAAGCATCTCTGGGTTTTGAGTTTTTAGAAAAGCTTTGCTATGCCTGTTTAAAGTCCATACAAAACACGAGAATCATATTGTCCGAATTACCCATTGTTTGCATCTCTTTAACTTTAGTGGTTATTGTATTGTGTTTGAATCCCAGAGATTCCGAGATGCTGCAAAATAATATTCATAGCTTTAAAACCAAAATCCTTGAACTTCCTTGAGTTTCATACCATGGACCATATTAGTAAATGCTCATATACAAACCTTCTGCATCAAGGAGTTTGCAACAAAAAGCAAGAAGGTGTAGCCTTTAGATGTTGCAGAGTAAGGCCTGAACAGGAGTACTGTATTCATTTTATTTGATGACTAGCCTATTGTGAGAGACGAATGGGTTGGAATGGACAGAGAGAGAGACTGAGACAACATGCACCCCCCTTGCAATTGTTAGAATTTGAAAAATCCTTATTAACAGAGCAAATGAAAGGCTTTAAGGAAGTCTGCTGGCCAGCTTTGTAAAAAAGAGGTAGGGTAGCTATGAATGCTGAAGGGAAGAAACTCAGGGCGCTTTTATACGACCCCTAAAATCCGAGGCAAAGCGCTCCCAGATGCGGAGCTTAGAATTGTTTTCCCACCAGCTCCGGACTTAAAAAAAAAATTAAGTACGACCACGCCCACCTAAGCGCGTCCCAGCACATTTTCCAAGTACCTGGTCTCCGAAGGTGACAAATTTCTGATGCCGGGCTCTCCTTGCCTTTTTTTTTTTTTTTTTGCCCCCTGCCCCTTTAAGAGACTGGAATGCTTCCGGGAGCAGCTCCCCAAGGCAGAGCTGGAGCTCCATTCTTTTCTCTGTTTTTTTCTCCCTCCCCTCACACAGACAGGAGCAAGGGAGTGCGGAGGGGTGGGAACACAGCAAGAGGAGCAAACCCCCAAGATCTCTGGTCCGAAATTAAGTTGCCAGCGGATCTTAAAAGCGCCCTCAGTCACCCCAGCTAGTGACTAATTTTTAACTGGGACCATATATTTTAGTTAAGGAGGAGGTGGATGGAAGCAGTCATTGCCCATGTTCACATAATATCACAGGCCATAGTTTGTTGAAATGGTGCTTTTTTGTGGTAATGCAAACCTTCCTCAGCTAACAAGCAACAACAAAACAAAGTGTGCTACTTCTATACCATCCCATTGTGCTTAAAACATTCTCTTGGGTGGGGGAATGGGGGGGGGTTGCAATATCATTATGCAGGCTACACACTGCCCACCACCCCCATGAGCTGGGCACTCTCAGTTTGCAGGCCTTGGAAGGATGGAGGGCTGAGAGAACCTTGAGCTGGCTATCTGAGACTGGTAATGAACTCAGGCTGTGAGCAGAGTCTTGGCTGCAGTACTGCAGTCTAGTCACTGTGCCACAGAGCATTAGCTTGTTAACTAGCCCAAACCTACAGACTGATCCCATGTCCCTTGTTGGATTTTGCACTGGCCAGCCCTGAAATAGAAGCTGCTAAATCCTCCTGGGAAAGAGAAACAAAAAGGGGGGGGGGGCTAGAAGTGGTCGCTTCTTCAGTGATGATTTCCCTTCCCTGTGGGATGTTGGTAACCTTTCTGTCTCTTCCCCCAGAGTGATCCGGAGCTGGTACAATGGAAGAAAGAGCTGCGCGATGCCTACCAGGAAGCTCAGCAGTTACTGCAAAGGGTGCCCAAAATGAAACACAAGCCACGCTCTCCGGTGGTGGAGCTCAGCAAGGTCCCCCTGATCCAACGCAGCAGCAGCAGCACTAACGGCCTCTGACCTCCTGCACCGTCCTCTCCCATCCTTAATTTATTCGGCTGGGTTTGTCCACCGTGCCCACCCTCTCTCCCGTCTCTCTTTGCTGATCGTTGTGACGTCCACCCCAGCCCCCTGGGGTATTATAGTGAGGGGGTGGGGCATCCAGAAGGTGTGGGACAGGCTTCCCCACCCCATACCCTAGAACACGGGGGACTGAGACCCCCCCCCTGAGTGGGAAGAAGCCTAGGGGGTCAAGTAGGTAAGGGGTCTACCCATCCCCAGCTGAGCAAGGCTGGAATTTTGGCCCTGCCTCTAAATAGGACCAATGGAAAGAGAGGTTCCGAAGCGTACTCTGCCTCCTGGACAAATTCCTGCTTCCTCACTCAGGTGCCAAGCCTGCACTTGTGCACTTATAAGGAGGAGAGCCTCACCAAGCATGCTAGTTTAGCTCTCGCTCCCCGTGGATGAGTGAGAAGGCAGCACGTCCTCTGCGATGAATCCCCTCGTATCGGCAGACAGCAGAATCAAAATCTGTGTGACAATCTGAATTCCAGCCCCGTTGCCTTTCAGCACCAGTCTCTCTCTCTCTCTCTCTCTCTCTCTCTCTCTCTCTCTCTCTTTAGTTCTTTCTCTCTTTCTTTGTTGGGGGTTCCATGGTAGATCCTGAAGAAAGCATGCTCTAGCTCTCTTAGAAGACCGCAAGAGTACTTTTTTTTTCACTGCCAGCATTAGTTAGGCAGCCATTGTGCCATAAGCATCCCTTTCAGGATTGGCCTGGGTTTTTACCTTCGTGGGAGGCGAGTTAAGGAATTGCCTTGAAAACTGTTACACTCATTCACGAAAATTTCTCACATAAATGAAGGCTTGCTTCCGTTCTCTTCTCCTTTTCCTGAGTCCAGGTCCCTAACCCTCGCCTAGGCTTACCCCTTTCCTACACCTCCTCCTTGTTCTGCTGGCGGCCATTCTCACGGCAGCCTTAGGAATGACCTTCTGCCTGTGCTGTCCTGCTGTCCGAAGCCTGAACAGACGTTCGCTGTCAATCGTGCCAAATTTCAAGCGGATCTTTGTGCCCCCGTCCCAGTTGGCCAGTGCAAAGTGCGTAAAAAAGGTGTGCTCTCTGTGACCCCAGGCCAGGTCTGGACACGTTCCCTTATATTTTGACACGTCCAGGCGGTCCCGTTGCCTCTAGCGCTTCTCCTTGGGATAGAGGAGGAGACCTGCCCTCACTCGGCTCTCTCCACTGCCAAAACCGGCCCTGCTTTTCTTGGGGGAAGAGCAAAAGGGCAGCCCGTTTCGTGCCCAAAGAGATTCTGAGCTGCCTCAAGTCTTTTTCTGCTCAGCACCTCTCTAGGCTGGGGCCGGGGGGCTAGAGCCGGGGGGCACGAAGTAGCTGGCAGCCGCCTAGAGACAGTACCCGGTGCCAACTCCCAAGTATTTGAAGGATTCTGTAAATATCTCTGTGCCAAGGGGCTGGGCTGAGTTTGGAAAAACTGGGCCCACTCTTCCCTTCCCTTCCGGTATGCCTTGTATGAACAGCGTTTCCCCCCCCCCCCCCCCCCAGCAGTGTTAAATGATTTCTCCCACAGGATGGAGAGAAATCTCAGGATGGAACTGTCTGTCCCTGCGCCCTTCTTTTGCCCTCCATTTCCAGGGGTTTGGGGTGAATGGCTTTGGGTTGGGGATCAGGCCTTTTGTCCCCATGGTCTCATGCTCCAAAGCGCATGCGGTTGCCTCTGCTGTGCATGCCTCCCCCCCCGGGCCCGCGGCCCAATGGGATGAGTTTTGCCTGTTCTGCCACCTGGCTCCTACACTTCGTCCTTGGCCCCCCCACCCCTCTTAGCCTTGGAAGGGGAGAGGTGGAACACAGCCCCTTCCTCCACCCCCTGCAGTGTTTGTAAATATTGATCTCTGGTTTGTCTTTCTGGGTTATTATTATGGATTTTTTGCCGATTTTTGAATGTGATTTTAATGAGTGGGATAAAGACTGTTTTTATAATAAAAAAATCCAAAAACCCCAGCCGTGGAACAGACTCTTCTGTGCAGGATGGGTCACTGTCATAGGTTTCACCTCATACACAAAACCACCTTAGACAGGCATGTCCAAACTTTGGCCCTCCCTCTAGATATTTTGGACCACAACTCCCAGAACTCCAAGCCTATATTTCCAATGGCAAAGGACTGTGGGAGTTGTGGTCCAAAACATCTGGAGAGCCGATGTTTGGACATGCCTGACCTTAGAGTAATTATTAGATGTTCAGCCCGGTCTCCAAGTCCCAGCATCCAATGGACTGAAGATCATGGTGCCTGAACCCCAAAGGTTGGATGTGCAAAGTGTATGTTTTGCTATCCATGTTTTGTTAATTCCTGTTTCATCTAGAAAGAAGTGTGGTTCATTTTAGGCTGAAAAGGGACATGTGAGGTTCTTTCGGATTACATTTCCAAAAAAGCCTCAATCTGTCATGGCAGCTGGGCGTTTTGAGAGCTCAAGTCCAGCAATTTTGGAGAGCTGTACATTTTCCACCCTTCATATATAGGGACTGTGTTAGGAAAGGGAAAGGCAGTATACGTGCACACAGATATATTTGGAATTTGCATTACAGGAGGTAATGGACCCTTTCCCGCGAAACAGGGTGTGTATAGAGAGGGCAAACATTGGGCAATAGTCAGTTCCATATTCTTGGAATATGTATATTGGAAAAATTCTGTCCAGAAAAGTTTGTCTTGGAGCATTTGCTAATCAGAAAAGCACAAATCATCTGCTTAGTAAACTAAGAGTACTCAATATTGTCATTTAATGATGTTATTCCCCCTTTTTTGTTAGTGTTGTGAACAAAGAATACAAAACTGCCATGGAGAGCAGAAGCAAGAAAATTATTAAAGGGCAAATGTTAAATCCCCTGGCTCCAAATTTCTTCCTCCAGTTTCCTTTCCATACAGAATCACAGGAAGCTGAATCATGTTCAGCTTTATTTGTATCTAAAAGACCCCAAGGCCTACTAGCCTTTTAAAATCTGGAAAAATGTGAGGTGGTTAAGTGTGGAAGAGGTCCTGCAGGGAAAATGATGACTGCAAGTGTACTGCTAGCAAATGTTAGCTATTGTGTGATTTGGTGGCAGTTGCATAATGCCGTTTAAAAATGGCTACTGGTTGCTTAATGAACTTTAGCTAAATGTCCTCTCTTGTAAGGCTACAGAAATCCACCCACCTTCCAAAAATATGTTATAAAAAAAAATAAGGCTTATGGAGGAGAAAGAAATGTGCCACAATTTTCATTACAACAATCTGTGTGCTTTTGACAACAGTTGGAAAAAAGGGGGCTGTAACCACGGTATGCTCCTGTAGCAGCCGCTGATGATGATCTAAGGGTGTGATCACCCAGAGAAATAGATCTAATTTTGGACCACTTGTGGAACAATCCAGTGCAATCTATTTCCTGTCCATCCCATGAAGCACAGAGAATTGTGCTCCAGCTCATCACTGACCTGTGCACAAGACTGACCTTTTTGGTCCAGCTGTAGGGCTACTACTTTTCCGGACTGGGCTGCAGCAATTCCCCAACAGAAGCGAGGGTCACTTGAAGGGAGATTGCTGCCTGCAACGCTACCCTTTCTGCTATGATTGGATTCATGCTTTGCCTGCCATCTGATTACAGCCTAAGAGGTTGTCCTCAAAATTCCTCAAGAAGCTGAACATTCAGTCTTGGGTTTTGCGTAGCAATAGAAGACAGTGCAAGGTACAAGCTGCATCAGTGTTGCCAACGTTCTAGTGCCTCTGCATTCCTTCTAATACAACAAAAGATTTTAGGGCACCTAAACTAGGGTTGGTGGCAGCTCTCTGTGTACAGAATTGTGTTGGGAGTCCTCTGACATTGGATGCAGGAATAGTTCTGAGATCACGTGCTATAAATCTATGTTACTGTCACTCAAGTATTCTCTGAGAAGAATCAAGGAACAGGGACACACATATCACAGGGATATGTCAGTCATTTCCGCAGTGGGACAAAGAGGCAAACTATTGTGTAGGATCAACCTCTTCACCAACCCATTTACAGTATAGTGAAGGAGTACTTATAAAAATACAGTGGACCCTCGTATAACAAACAGTTTGTGTAACATAAAATCTGTACAACATAAATTCTGCTTAACAGAATTGTCTATGGGGCGAATTCGTACAACATAAAAATGGTTGCAATTAGGGATTACTCTGTTTTCAATGCATTCCTATGGGAAATTTGTATAAAGGGAAATTTGCTTAACATGATTTCATTTGGAACGCATTAATTCCTTTATACAAGGTACCACTGTACAGAAAATGATAACGAAATTGCTGTAGAACATAAATGTAGCCATAAGGTTACCTAAATCTGTGGTTTCCAACCTAACACAGGTGTTCTTGGACTACAATTCCACCAGTTGCACTAGCCAGTGTTTCTGGGAATTGCAATCCAAGAACAACTGAGTTAGCAAAGTCTGGGAACCACTAGTCTAAAACAATACATTGATTGATTCATCTTGAATCACATCCACTACATCTGTGGAAAGTGGATCTATTTCAGAGAAAAAACTGGTTCTAGCAAAGGTATAGAGGGCTGATTAGCTTCTCCACAAGCCCACTGTGAAGCCATAACACCCTGCACCTGCCTGTGAAGAAAGTATTGGTCAACTGAACTTTGGGAGCCCTCTCCTGCTGCCCCCTACTGTAACAATGCTTTGAATTAGAAGGGAAAACATTGGTATTTTAAAAATGTAGAATAAACATTTATAGTGCAATTTGATACATCTCTATTCAGAAGTAAGCCTCATTGACTTTGTTGGACTTGTATGTAAGATGGGATAGCTTTTACCAGATAGATTAGAAAAATATTTTCTATATATGAAACATCTATGTAAAACTTGAAGAGGAAGGGGAGAAAAACTGTACTGGAAGTAGAATCCTGTTGGACTAAGTACTTGGTGCAAAAATCAAAATGACATACCATTTTTTTAAATAAAAGGCAACTCCCAAATACTAAATGAAAAAAATCACTGCTATGAAATGAAGATGTCTACCATTTGACAGTGGAGTTACAGTACTTCCAATTCATCAGTCCTTATGCATATACTATAACTGCATATATATGGAATCTCTTTATTAACCATTGTTTAGTAATTTAATACCTGAGTAAAATTCCTTCATTGAGGTATAGGCAACTCACATTTGTGTCAGTTCATTTTCAATTCATCCACTAGTTTGGAATGTTGCTATTTATAATTTCAATTTTGTTCACATGTACTGTTTTGTTCGGAGACTGTGTACACTGTCTTGTGAAGAATGTTGTTAGGGCATTGCTGGTATGTGACAGCATATATATATTGCCTCGGAAGATGAGCTGGTGTATGACGAAGATGTGTAAACTGCATAGCAGAATGGAAGCATTATCACTAGTGATTGCTGTTGTGAATGTATTGTTTTATTCTTGTCTTGAGCTCTGAATAGAAATATCATAAGCCTGCTGCCAAGCTTTGAATTTTACACACACACACACACACACACACACACACACACAATGTTCCTGTTCCGTAATGTATGGCAGAGATCTCTTCAACTACAGGAAATTACGGGAAATAATACAATCCCCTCAGGGTCTGTGTGGGATTCCTTTTGTTGTGGAGAAGCGGGGGGGGGGGGTTGCTACAGGTTTGGGAAGTGGATCTTTAATTTACAATAAATAAATAAATAAATAAATAAATAAATAAATAAATAAATAAATAAATAAACAAACAAACAAACAAACAAACAAACAAACTGTTACCCCTGGGATGATTTTATTGGGAGCACTGATTTTTGGAAGTTCAACTCCCACCCTGCCCTTTAGCCCACAAAAGATCCCCCGTGATGAAAGTGATGTGATGAGAACAGGAGGGTCTTTGTAGAGGAATCACTTTTTTTAGTTTCCATAACATCAGCATGGCTGATGTCACACTCAGCCTCAAGCTGCATAGCTCCATGAAAAGGATTCTAGCCAGCATCACCAAAATACAATATACCATATTTTTTCCATCTCTAAGATGCCCCCATGTATAAGACCAACCCCACTTTTCGAACCCAAAAGTACAACTTTGTACTAGGTGGTTCTCTTCTCAGCTTAATTCCATGTATAAGACGGTCCACAATTTTTAATCTGACAATTTTAGACAAAAGTATAGACTTATACAAGGAAAAATACTGTAACTTGGCCCTAGTCCATTATGCCTATCAGTCTGCATGTGCCACGAGACTAGTTTGTTATTATTTTAACAACTACTACAGTCTTGGTGAATTTGGTAAAAACAAATTGGCACAGTTGGGGCCAGAGGTGATGTTTAGCACTGGGCAGCTTTGCTTTTTTAAAATTCATTGGAACAAAATAGGGTTACATACTTTCTCCCCCACTTTTATTTTTTTTAAAAATATGACTATACCACATTTGGAGTGACAGAAGAAATGATGCTGTGGAATGTTGGTCCATCCTAAAGAAGCACCAGAACCCTCCCCCTGGGGCTTGCCAAAAATGAAGGGGGAAAGAGGCTGTTTTTAAAGGAGCCTGTTCTAGATTAAATGACTGGGCAGGAGTGACCACACTATTAGCAGAGGAGCATGTTGTCTAACCAGCACCTTCTGAAAGAAACCCTGCCTGGTTTCGCCATCCTGAACGCCCTCCCTGTTGTTTTAAGGTGCCTCCTCTTCACTTCCTGTGTGACATTTTTCTAGGCCTGGTCATGGGAGGCCTCTTGTTTACTAAACGCCTCTCCCTATTTGATGAGGCGACTTGCGTTCAGGTTTTGGAAGGTGCCAAGCGACTTCAGCCAAGAAATACATGAGTCTGGGAAAGCCTGCGTCAGGACAACAACAGGCCAGGAGCTGAACAGGCCCCGGATGGGAAAATGTGCCTGCGGGCAGAAAACCAATAAGTGAGAAAGATGCGCAGCGGAGCCCGGTCTACTCAGAGGCGTCGCTAAGTCCAGTGAGGCTTTTTATTCTCAGAGGGTAGAAAGAAGGGAGCCTAAGAACGAGTAAAGCCAATGAAAATAGCTGGGTTTGCGTTCAAATAAGCATGGTCAAGAGTCTGCTTTTAAAGGCATCTTCCCTCCCTGGAGTCTTTTGCCTCGAAAGATAACGCGCAAAGGAACTCCGCAAGAAAAGTTCTGGATGACCTACGATTTAGGAGCAGCGTTAATTTATCTAGAAGGCGAGATGGCTGGACTCCAGGTCCGGCGCCAGCTTCGATACTCCTCTGTCTAGCTGGAGCAAGGGTGGGAAGAGACACTCTGCACATGTTCGATTCGCCAGCGAGCATTCCTTGGAGGGATGCCCACGTTCCGCGCGGCTGAAACCAGGCGGATCAAGAAGACCCCTTCGAGGTCCCGACGACCTGCGATCGAATGAAACCCCCAAATTTCTGGCACAACCATTTATTTCCCTTGCAGAGGGAGGGGCTCACAGCCTATCCCAACAAAAACAAAACAAAACAAGAGCCCATATAATAAGGCGAGAGCAACCAGGACAGGCGCCCCCGCCCCCACCTCTTTTCCCCTTGCCCAGCCCGGCCCCTCGGAAGCGCCAAGGTTGGCAAGCAGCCGCGGCCGCCCCCGAGACAAATTACACAACGGAGAGCCGACCCGTGGGGAGCGAGGCGGCCAAGAAGGGACTTGTACAGTCCGGGCGGCTGCTTGGCTCCCTTCTGAGGGCGGTGGCGCAAGGGGGGGGGGGAAGAGTGTGTTGTCCACCCGAGCCTTACGAGCGTAGCCGGTCTTCTCGCGTGGGCTGGAGAGGTGGAGCGTCAGGCCGGGGCGGGGGGAAAGGAGCCAGAGGCCGGAGCGAGGTTTTTTTCCGCGCCTCCTGCAAGCGGTCTCCTCCCTGCGCCCCACAGGCCCGCCCCTTCTTCTTCTTCTTCTTCTTCTTCTTCTTCTTCTTCTTCTTCTTCTTCTTCTTCTTCTTCTTCTTCTTCTTCTTCTTCTTCTTCTTCTTCCCAGCTCTCTCTGGCTCAGGGTCGGCCCCCCGGGCAGGGAAGCAGGGAAGCAGGCAAGGCAGGCCGGCCGCTAGTGCCCGCCCCTCCCTTCCTCCCTCCCTGGCCTCGCCTCCCGAGAGCGCATCCGCCGCCGCTGTTGTCGCGGCGGTCGTTGTCGCAGCGGGGCCCAAGCCAGCAGCGCACAGCCCAGCCGGACGGGAGGCGCTGACTCTCCCGCCGCCGCCGCCGCCGCCTCCTGCTTCTCTTCCTCCTCCTCCTCCTCCGCCCCTGCCGCCCGGCAAGGCCTCTTGGCGGAGCGCGATCGGAGCAGAGAGACAGACACCCGGCCGAGCCTCCCTCGGGGACATGGTGACGGGATGTCCCGCATCGCCGACGCCTTCCCGCTGCACCTGCTCGTCTGGCACAACCGGCACCAGGCGCTGGACAGCGAGCTGCGCAAGGGACAGGTAGGGGCGCCCCGGCGGGCGGGCGGGGTGGGGTTCGCCAGTGGCCTGTTGTCCCCGGAAGATCGCCTCCTTTCTGGTTCTGTCCTCCCAGGCCAACAACCCCTTCCTTCCCTGACAGTCCCAGTTAGGTAGGTGGAGGAGGAGGAGGAGGAAGTGGTTCAAGCAAGACCCTTGGCCGCGGTCCTCGCCCCACGGAAGTCTCTGCGGGCAACTGGAAGAGAGGGGCGAGCCATAAGGCCCCAGATCCAACCCTGATCCTGAGATGGCTACTTCTAGCTTCGGTGTCACTTGCCTGTTATTGAATCCACTCCCCCCCCCAAAAAAAAAGCTGCGATGGCACGATCACCCCTCCCTCCAAGCATCGTGTTCTTGATCTATTGTCTCAGTGATTTCTTTAAAACCCTCCCCCTTTTACCCACATCCCAGCCTTCCTAGTATATTGGGCACTCCAAATGGGAGAGCAAAGGAGGCCTCCCTCCTCCCTTGGAGGCCACCTGCTTGGGATCCCACAGTCCAGAAGGTTTCTATTTGTACCGGGAAGCAGCTCTAAACCAAGGAGTAGGGGCACATGAGGACATGCCTCCTTCTGAGGATTCACACGGTGACGGTTCGAGCCAAATGACTGCAGTGATGCCATGACGCTGAGGCCTACCATATCCTATCCCCTGCCCAGAGCAGACCCTATTCAAAATACAGCTCCCCAATATTTTTCAAAAGAAAGCAAAATGATCCTGAAAAACAAGGGTGTGCCAGCATGAAAGGCCTAGTCTCTTTTTGTATGTGTATGTATGGGGAAGGGGCAATTTGTCCCCTTTCCTGTAATAAATTGTTGCATTGAGCATTGGACTGGCAAACCATGTGCTAGGAAATGCTGTAGAGACGAAAGGAGGCAGGATAACCAGGTGGTCTCAGGTTAATGGCTGCTGGTTAGATAACCATTGCCTTTTATTAAGAATACAGTGGTACCTTGTATAAAGGAATTAATTTGTTCCAAATGAAATTCTGTTAAGCAATTTTTCCTTTATATAAATTTCCCATAGGAATGCATTGAAAACAGAGTAATCCCTAATCACAACCATTTTTATGTTGTACAGATTCGCCCCATAGGCGATTATGTTAAGCAAATTTCCCCTATCTCTGGAATTTTTTTATGTTGTAAAGACTTTATGTTATACAAACTGTTTGTTATACAAGGGTCCACTTTCTTCTCCAGGCTGGAGGTGTAGCCAGGGGAAGCAGGGCATGAGAAGGCCTATGTGGGAGAAGAATGTGTGTGTGTGAGGGGAGTTCCGCCTGGCAACTGATTCAGAACAAAAAGAAATGTGGATCAAGCCACATAAGCTCTGATGCTGCATGTGTGTGTCTCTCCCACCCCCAAGGGAGGCCTGGAACAAGGTCCTCTAAGTGGTGGCTGATACTTTATGGCAGGGCTGTTCAACTTTGAACAGGCCAAGGTCTACTTTTTCCACCCCAAAGTGCCTGAGGGCTACTACACTAAAAACCTCTACTTACAAATTTTATCTGTTCCGAGCACATGCTCATAAGTAAAAACTTTTGTAAGTAGAGCAGCAGTTTCCCATAGAAATGCATTGAAAACCAATTAACAGATTTTAATGTGCCATGGCCCTTGAACTGCCCCGCTCATTTGAGACAGTGGGCTGGCAGACTCAGAACTTTGCTGGGGCAGTTGTGGTCCTTGGTATGGGGGAGGGAGGATGGAGAACTTATCCCCTCGCTTTTTTAATTGATGGCTGGCGGGCTACTTTTGAACCCTTTGCGGGCTACCAGTAGCCCACAGTCTACCTGTTGGGCAGGCCTGCTTTATGGAATGCCCTATTTGGGGGGGGGGGGGAGGAGGTGCCAAGCTTCCATCCTGGAATTTCAAAAACTAATAAAAACCTACCTATTCAGATAATCTTTTCAAGATATCCCTCCCTCATGACAACCTATTCTATTATGATTGTGTTAAACTATAATGTTACCTTGCTCATAGGTTTGACAGATGGGAGTGGTATACAAATTTAGTACATACATACATACATACATACATACATACATACATACATACATAC
>JAHTLZ010000016.1:81848418-81859554 GCA_023846285.1 Phrynocephalus versicolor
TACATACATACATACATACATACATACATACATACATACATACATACATACATACATACAGTTGAAGAAGATGTGAAGCGCAGAGAGAGGTTGATGGTGACTCAGAAAAAGGGTTCCTCCTTTTCTGAAGAGGAAAAACATGGAGAAAATTAAGTCAGACACCTGGAGAGGTGAAACCTGGAAGCATTTGGGGGTGATGATTTTTGGAAGTTCTTGGAAAAAAAGTAATTTGAGTAGGAGTGTTGCCAGTCGGGAAGGGATATCTTAGGAAACTCACAAGCCTACCATTAAGATAGTGATCTTCTCTTGCTGTTTGACCTCAGCATCTGATGCTCAGAGATGTAATACTCCATTTTGCTCAGCTCTCCTCTTGGGATTGTCTACATTTTTAAAAACAAACTATCTCGCTTAATGGCCACCATCACTGTACTGTGCAAATACTAAATCCAAGAAACTCTTCATGCATTGTGAAAAGATGTCATGTGTGCAACATTAGTTTATGGGTCTGTCTCGAGGGGTTTTGTTTTGTGCCTCATTGCATGAGATGTGTGGGAATGGAAGGAGTGAGGGAGGAATAATTCCCACTGTGATAGGCCATGCTGTTGAAGCAAAGAGTCAGGACACAGAGGTAGTTTTGGGGAAACAGAAAATGACCTTTGCCTTGTGCAGTTTTGCAGTGTTAGTTAAGCTGTTATTCTTTTTTGGCCTCACTAGTTTGCCTTCTGTCAAACAGAACATTGTGGCAGTGGTTTTGTGCTAGCAGTTCAACTCCTCCCTACAACTTCCTTGTACTCAGTATACAGTGGTACCTTGTATAAAGGAATTAATTCGTTGCAAATGAAATTATGTTAAGCAAGTTTTCCTTTATACAAATTCCCATAGGAATGCATTGAAAACAGAGTAATCCCATTTTTATGTTGTACGGATTCTCCCCATAGGTGATTAGGTTAAGCAAATTTCCCCTATCTCCGGAATTTTTTATGTTGTACAGATTTTATGTTATACAAGCTGTTTGTTATACAAGGGTCCACTGTATTCTCTCTCTCTCTCTCTCTCTCTCTCTGTGTGTGTGTGTGTATGTGTGTGTGTGCGTGCATTTAAATCACTATTGGCTTATTGTGGCCTTCTAGGTTGTTTGGGCTGAATGTCTGGCCGCCCAGATCCATCCAAGATGCCCATCTCTGATCTAGACTAATAATGCCCTGAAAGAGACACCGTAATGGGTTTTAATGTAAGCTATGGCTTAGCCATGGAATCCTTGTTCAGTGCTTGGACTCAGCCTTGTGAATTGGGATTTGAAGGTCTTTTGGAGTAATCTCATTTGTTAAAATGACCATTCATCTAGCATTGCCCCCAGATACCATTTTTTGTTATTTTACAAGATCAGTCAGGATAAAATTCTTGTACCCTACAGACTAATCTGGATGCAAGGGATCATAACAGAACCATACGCATTGGCGAAGGAACACAGAAAGCAACCTCGGTCATACACTGGTACCTTGTATAAAGGAATTAATTCGTTCCAAATGAAAATATGTTAAGAAAAATTTCCTTTATACAAATTTCCCATAGAAATGCATTGAAAACAGAGTAATCCCATTTTTATGTACGGATTCACCCCATAGGCGATTATGTTAAGCAAATTTCCCCTATCTCTGGAATTTTTTATGTTGTACAGATTCTATTTTATACAAACTGTTTGTTATACAAGAGGATATGTAATTTAAATGAATGTGTACTGCTATTTGGTCCCACAATCCATTTCAAAAGCCTGTAGCGGCAAGAATCCTAGTGGTGATCTTATAAGGTTTAAATAATTTTCCACTGTTAAGAATTTGATGTGGCTAGAAAACAGCAGAGTTTGAGGAGATAAAAATCACTGGAGACATGTAAGTAAAATTGGTAAAATTGCCATAAGTCAGATAATTTCTCTTCGTACCACGTTCTGAAATGTTATGTTGATATGCTATTATGCTGCAATAGTTTTGGCTGATTTATGTACCCCTGTAATATACTCTGCCCAATTTTATTTACGTGTCTCCAGTGATTTTTGTCTCCTCAAACTCTGCTGTTTTCTAACCACCTCAAATTCTTAATAGCCACAGCTAAATGATGATGGGTATCTTGGTTATGTGCCTGTTCATATGACTATGCCACAGAGATACGCCCCCGACATCGTGGCAATTAGTGGCAATTAGTGGCTGCAAGTTATGTAAACCTGAAGAAAGCACCAACAGAATCCTGGCTGTCGTTGTAAGGCCCCCACTTCCTAAGACAGTGTTGGCGAACCTATGGCACAAGTGCCAAAGGTGGCACTCGGAGCCCTTTCTGTGGGCACCCCACATCGCCCCTTCACAGCCACCTGCATTCAGGTTAAATTGCTGTATTGGTAGTGGTTTTTTTGAATCACAGTTTGGGCACTTGGTCTCTAAAAGGTTCGCCATCACTGTCCTAAGACAAGAATCTCCCCAGGGAAGCAATGCTGCTTTTCATTTTGAATCTCACTCAAGGTTGTCTACCCACAACAGTAGCATCTGATTCCATCTGATTAAAGGTGCCTAAACTGACCCCATTTTGTCCACTTCTGCTCTAGAGCATTAAACTGTGCTTGACTTGCAGCATGATATCGAGAAGCTGGATCCACGTGGCCGAACGCCTTTGGAGCTGGCCGTGTCCTTGGGGAACCTGGAATCTGCACGAGTGCTGCTGCGGCACAACGCCAGCGTGGGTCAGGAGAATGCCAATGGCTGGACAGGTAGAGACCCTTTGGTGGCTCCAGGCACATAGTGTGTGTCCAAAATCACAGGCCCCATTGCTGCATCCTTTCTTTAATGCGGTGCTTCCCAACTTTGGTTCCCCTGATGTTCTTGGGCTGCAATTCCCAGAAATCCTGGCCAGTACAGCTAGTGGTGGAGGCTTCTGGGAGTTTTGGTCCAAGAACATCTGGGAACCCTAGGTTGGGAACCATTGCTTTTAGAGGATGTTGGCATGCACTGCTGTGCTTTTCCAATATGAATGCATTTTTCCTTCTCTGGCCTTGGTAATGACTTCTGAGAAACCTTCAGCCAGCATAGCCATGGTCGGTGTGAGATTCTGAGAGGTGTAGAAGGTGGGGGAAAGTCATTTGGCCAACCTTTATTCATTTTTCCTTACACTTTTGTTTGCGATATCTACCTCGATCTGTCAGGCCTGGTGGTTTCTCCTGGCAGAATTTTACCAGGAGCTGAATTCCAAGTAGCACTACTGTCCTTAGGAGTTAGACATGCTCTTTTGATAGTCTGATATACTGTCTTGGCTCCCTACTGGTTGGGGTGGAGGGTGGAGGAGAAACTTCCCTGGACTTATAGGTTGGGCAGTGTACCTTGATAAGGACACGGAGTGGATCCAAGAAGCCACATACTGATTGGGTTTTTGTGTGTGTGTGTGTTTGTGTACCTTTGTCATCGTCCTCTAGTCCTCCAGGAGGCTGTGAGCACAGGGGATCCAGAGATGGTGCAACTGGTGCTCCAATATCGTGATTACCAGCGTGCCACTCAGCGCCTGGCTGGCATCCCAGAACTACTCAACAAACTACGCAGGGTGTGTACGAGCATCTTTTACTTCAGCCCGTTTCCCATCCTCCATCAGAGGACTGCACATTCCACCCCAAGGATGCCATTCAGATAAGCCAAGGATAGAGCAGGAACTTTGCCAGAGGTGTCCTTTTGTTGGACCCTCCTCCTTCCCTTCCCAAAGTTCTGATGACATGTCCAGATAATGGGGATCAAGGATAGTTTCCCCACCCCACCCCTCCCCACCCTGTTTGGACAGATGGGGCAGATGGCTTCATTTTCAGCACCCTTCCAGTCCTGTCCCTACTGGCAGAAGTTGACGCAGCCAACTCAGTGTTGATGCATCTTCAGCCTCTGCCCCACCAGCCCCAGTGGGACTGATTTGCCCCATCTATAGAGTCTTCTCCCCAAGAGAACATCAACACTACATCCAATAGTTCTTCAAATCTGGGCACAGAGGTGCTGGAATTGAATTGAATTGTCCCAGGGCATCCTTCAAGCAGGGGGAAACCCGTGTCTCCTTCTGTATTCCCTTGCAAGCAGGTTTGGAGGGAAATGCACCTGAGCACCATTTTTGAGGGGGGTCACAGAAGTAGTAATTGCTATGAATTCAAGAAGTATTTGTTAGGCAACACCCAAGCTGCCTCTTAAGAAGCAGGGCTCGCCCTTCCTCTCCATTCACTCCCATGGGCTGATCTGTCCCTTCAACTCTGGTTTTCCATTTCCTCAGGCTCCAGATTTCTATGTGGAGATGAAATGGGAGTTTACCAGTTGGGGTAAGTTAGTGCTTGGAAACCCACCTTCATGGAGTCAAACAGAAAAAAAGGCTCATCCATGATCGAAGACCATCCCGTGTGGCTGGCAGGGATCAAAAGAAAGAGGCCTCCTTTAAAACTGGAGGGCAGCCTGCAGCATCATCCCTTGGGCCTCCTTTGGGCCACCATCACTGGCATAGCACAGGGATCGGGCCTAGACTTGGTGGAAGAAGGCAGCAACCTCTTCCTTGCCAGCCAATCCATGATTTCCAGAAGCAGTTTTATCAAGGAGCCCAGACCCCTGGTTGCTGCATCTGACACAGGACATGGTGACAGCCCTCCATCGATGGGGACTGAAACTCTGGGCTCCCAGTGGGCAACCTTTTTGGCTTTTGGAGTGCTCTAGAACATTAATTCCCCTCAGCTGGGTGCAGCACGGCCACTGGTCAGGGGAGGGGGAGAGTGGTCGTCCAGCGCATCTGAAGGACTGCATATCCTCTGCCTTTCATTTCTGAGGGACTGTCCTAGGCAAGTGAAGGAAGAGTTCCTCTTGGCCATGAAATCCCCTTTGTATCCTTGGAGAGGGACACTAGGCCTCATTTCGACCGACCTCTTCAGTGTAACGTGCCCGTGGTAGAGAGAAAGGTGGAGGACAAAGAGTGGACGTTAGCCAACGATCCTGGGCCGTGTTTTTCCTGTCTCCATTGGCTCCCTCTTTCTCCATTCCCAGTTCCCCTGGTCTCCAAGATATGCCCGAGCGACGTGTACCGAGTGTGGAAGCGAGGGGAAAACCTGCGCGTGGACACGACCTTGCTGGGATTTGAGCACATGACTTGGCAGCGAGGCCGGCGCAGCTACATCTTCAAAGGCGAAGGTCAGCCTCTCCCTTACGTGGGGGAGATCTTGGGTGCCCAGGGCGACATTTGCGGCTTTTGATACTGACGGCTCCCTCTTTTCTCTCCCTCTCCCTTTGCTGGACAGAGGAGAACGCTGTGGTGATGGAGGTGGACCACGACAAGCAGGTGGTCTACACCGAGACGTTGTCGCTAGCCTTGCACGAGCCTGAGCTGATGCTGGCTGCCATGCAGCCCTCCGAAGAGCACGTGGCCAGCCGGCTCACCTCCCCCATCGTCTCCACCCACCTCGACACCAAGAACATTGCCTTCGAGCGGTGAGCTTTGGCCGGGGCAGGTTTAGCCCTATGTAGAATATCGGCTGACACCACCCGAGGTTCCTGGCTGTAAGGGCGGCCTGTTCCTTCCCGTGTCTGAGATGGCCAGCTGTGAAACGGGGCCTTTTTATCTATAACTCCCCAGACTGCGTGTGGCCACGAGCTACATATTGATCAGGAGCTTTTGGAGCCTGTACTCCAGAAATCCCCCCTTCTGAGCTCTTCTCTGAATACGAGTGGATGGGGATCAGCAGTGGGATGGCTTGTGCTTTTCCCATAGGGACCTGGTGGGCCACTAGGGAGAACAAGTTGATAGGCGCAATAGGGCTTTGGCCTGATCCTCCAGGGAATATATTCTAATATCTTATATGGTAGTAGAATGAGGCTCATGGGACAACAGTTGAAGTGGGGCTGAATTTGGGCCAGAAGGAGGTCTGCCCACAGCCTTGGGCACCAACGTTTTCCAGAGAGCAAGTGGTCCAGCGTTCTAAGTCCTGCTACTGAAATAACCTTGTTTAGTACAGTAGGACACCAGTATCCACTGGGGTTTGGTTCCAGGCCTTCCCATGGACAATGAAAACCGTGGATAACAGAGAACACCAAGTCTGCTGTTTTGTGACAGTAGCTTGCTTTACTGCTATTGTTTTATGACAGTAGCTTGCTTTGCGGCTGTTGAATTATTTATTTATTTATTTCCCTCTGCCAGCCGTGGATAACTCAATCAGTGGTTAATGAATCAGTGGATAACGGGGGTCATACTGTATGAATGGCCCACAACCATCTCTTGATTCTGCCTTCCGAGGGCTTCTTCTTACTGCTTCCTTGTGGGTCTTTCTAGGGAGGGTCTGGAAGGAGGTGTGTGAGTGCGAGTCTCATGCAGCTGAGAACAGAGAAGCTGGCACTGGAAAGGAAGTAGCATTTTTAGGTGGAAGAGGTGCAAGCCCCTTTCTGTCTAATAGGCTGCGTGATGTTTGACTTGGGGCAGGGATGGGGAACCTTTGGCCCTTGGGCCAAATATCATCCATGAACAATCCCATTCAACCCACCAGCTTCCCCCCCCCCCAACCACCCCCAGTGTCCTGCCTTCCTCCTTCTCCTCCTGAGCTCCCAACATCACTGGGTTCTCCCCAACTCAGTATTACAGAAAGGGCTGCCTTTCTTCAGCAGTAGCTGGGAATCTCATCCCTCACAGACCATTGTTGATCAGAATGAAGAGCTGGGATTCTCAGTTCGGTTGCTGCAAAAATAAGAATAATAAAGCAAATCACTCTCTGCAGTGCAAAGCTGGGGGTGGATGGCAAAGCAGGCAGGCCCTGGGGAAGAAAGCTGGACATGAGTGGTCTGCCTTGGATGTCATTTGTCCCTGTTGAGTTCTGGGGAGGAATCCAACGGGGGATGGGAGAGTTCACCACTGACTTAGATGTTTCCTTCTCTTCAGGAATAAGTCCGGCATCTGGGGTTGGCGCTCTGAGAAAATGGAAAATATCAGCGGCTATGAAGCCAAGGTACATCCCTCCTCAGTCAGACTCTGTTCTTCAGTGTCCAACACAAGCCCGGGGCCTCATTGTGCAAGATCTTGTTTATTCTTTATATGTGTTGACTTGGTTTTTATTCTGCCTTTCCCCCCGCTGCAGAGGGATTCGGGGGGATTTACAAATCGTTTCAAAAACAACAACAACACACAAATATTAGAATAATTGCAGAATGTGAAAATCTCATTATTAAAAAAAGATTCGTTCTTTTAAATATTAAAAAGCAGACAATCAAACCACCATGGAAACCACTTAAAACAGGCACATTTCAAAAGGAATGAAGGTTTGGTTTTTCGGATGGGCTCAGGTGCTTGTTCACAGCCTTTTTGTTTCTGTAGGTTTACAGTGCCAGCAACGTAGAGCTTGTGACCAAAACCCGCACGGAGCACCTGTCAGACCAGGACAAAACACGCAACAAAGGTAAGCGTACCCACACCTGCGCCAGTTGTGACAGTATGAGCTCGACTAATGTTGTGCTGCAAATAATTCCTTAAAACTGACCTTGAGGACTCCATTCCTGGCATATTGTTCTTAGAGTTTTACACAGTGGTTGGTTGTTGTTGTTGTTTTTTTACCTCAGGTGGCTTGTCTTTGTGCATCTGGATGCAGAAGAAATCTCTCCTAGTTCAGAACTTCTTTTCTAGTTTTCTTCTAGGCAGAACTGGGCTCTGCTGGATAAGATAAGAAATGCTTAAGATAAGCATTTGAGAAGACAGTGGTACCTCTGCTTACGAGGTTAATCCATTCTGAATGCATGCTCTTAAGTCGAACGACTCTTAAGTAGAGCAGCCTTATCTAAAAAAATCAAAAATAAATAAATAAATAATCGGGAAAAATTGTAAGTAGAACAGACTGCATCTAAAATTTGTAAGGCAGCAGTTAAAATGCCAATGGTTTTTTCCCTCTTAAGTTGAATTGCTCTTAAGTCGAGCCGGTCATAAGTAGAGGTACCACTGTAATTGGAGTTAGAGGCAAAGTGGAAACAGTTGTTGCAGCAGGGAAGATGAGAACTAAGGTTTAGGTTTTTTTCCAGCGCCAGTCTGGTGCACTCACTATGGCCTCACAGTAGTATGCGGACTATTGAGAAGTTTGAAATGTGCCTTTTGTTTTTAAAAGAGGCGTAGATGTGAGTAGCAATAATCCTTTTATGCCCATCCGAGAGGGGCAATTTGGGACCTCAGAGGGGCATTGTTCTGTTTACCTCTTAACAGGATGGGCCACGGCTTTCCCCCTCCTTGATTTGCCTGTTCTCTTTTAGTTGTCCAGTTTATACCACACCTTTCAAGTGTTTTGCAAGAGTAGCTGGTCAATCACATACAAAGGCAACCCTCACCTCCCACCCAACAATAGGAAAATCACAGGAATCCTATCAGGGCAAAAGAGAACAGACTTGGCCTGGCACTGTTCAACAATTCATTGACACCTCCACCATTGGTGGTCAAAAGGCTTCCACCCACCATGCACTTTCTGGAAGGGCATCTCCAAAACTGTAAAACTGAGCAAAAAAAAAAGAGAGAGATGTATCTGCATGGAGAAGGAAGTCCACTTGTGGAGAACAAGATCTATTCTGGTGGGAAAACACAGAGGCCTTTGTTGCTCATTGCTGTTGTGGCTCCAGCAGCAGTAGTGATAAAAGGGGGTGGAGCAAATCAAGGAACATTCTGTCCCCTCCTCCATGTGGGCGGAGCTAGTGTGTTTAGAGTCCCAGATAGAACTGAGGCACCCCAGTTCAAAATCCTACCCAGCCCTGGCCCCAGTTGGATGGCCGTGGGTCGGTCTCTCTTCCCAACGGACCTTTGTGGGCTTCTTGTGTGTGTGTGGGGGGGGTGTCAAGTGAGGGAGAATCACCTCTCTTTGTCCCTGGGAGCTCCACTGAGGAAAGGTGGGATACAAATATTTATTTATTTATTTATTTATTTATTTATTTATTTATTTATATATTTATATACTGCCTATCTTCCAAAGGAACTCCGGGTGGTTCACAACAGTTACATTTACAATCAAATTACTGTCAAAAATCTAGAATCAATAAAATAAGCAGTTGTCATAACACAAACAGTAATGAGAAACAGAGCAAACTAATCATCCACAGGTGGACTTATGGCCAGGACGACAAAAATTAAAATAAATAAAATAAAATAAAATAAATGGCTGCCAAATGCCTCACTGCATGTCTTTACTGGCCCCACAACTTATACATGTAGACTTCTGTGGGGACTCCCATGGAAACTGAAGTCCATAGGCTTCTTCAGCTATGAAGTTGACACTTAATGTATGGATATGTATGGCAAAGGTAAGAAGGCCATGGTACATTCAGTCTTAGGGCCCCAAAGTTCCTTTTGATGCTTGGATTTCAGTTCCCCAAGGGCCCTATAGTTCATCAAATGTAAGTAATGGATAAAACTATCCCCTATTCTCACTGGGCTGAGCTGTAAGATCAGTCTCTCCTCCCATTTTGAGCTCTTCCTGGCCAACACAACAGAAGAGCAATGTTAGGAAGGACTGGGTGTGGCGTGTTTGTTCCCCTTCAAGCTGGGGCGGGGCAGGGATTGAGTGGCTCTCAAGATGTGCTGGAAGTCCAACCGTAAACCCTGACTGCTTCACTGCCAGTTAAGAGGGGTGATGGAAGTGGCAGTCTCAGAACGTCTGGAGGACCACAGACCCCATAATCCCCAATTTACTCCAAGGATGCCAAGTCTCAGAGCAAAAACAACGAAGCCAGAGAGTAGCTCAGAGTAACTCAACGTGGTGTAAAGCACTTCTTGGGACAGCTAACAACAGATATAGGCAATAGATCCACTCCCAGTTCCCAACAAGACAATAATGACAAACACCATCCCAGCAGAATTAGATTATACATCTAGACATGTGGGACGTATAAAAGGCAGGTGGCTCCGAGCAGCTGCAGGTTAGAGGCAGTTATTTTTCCCTCTTACCAAGCAGTTGTGGGTCCCCACATGGGATGGCGAGCATTGGGCCAGGCAGGGCTTTGGAAGTTGTTTTGGCGTTTTCTCTCTTGTCTGGATTGTGGTTCACAGCTATTAGTAGAGGAGAAAAGAGGCTTTGTGGTCATTGGCCCAGGCCAGAGCCTTCTCACATAATGTTAAAAATAAATTAACATCACACCCCATGGCCTTTGCTTCTAAAAAGAGAAAGTGCATTTTTTGCCAATGCTTGTGGCCATTCTTGCCTCTTTAATAGTGGGCTACTGGCACTTCTCAGAAAGTGTTTCTTTTTTGTTGGCATTTATTTTGCCTTTCAAGGGGCTGATTTTCTATACTCAGGCATGTTAAATTTGCTCTAAAAGCTTTTGGTCATCTACATCTGCCTAGCAGTAGTAGTTGTCACTGCCGCTGCCGCCACCGCCACAGTAGTAGTAGTAGTAGTAGCAGCAGCAGCAGCAGCAACAGCAGCAGCAGCAGCAACAACAACAACAACAATAATAAATAAATTATTCAGTCTGAAGAAAATTGCTAAGACTGAAGTTGTTGCAAGAAAATTGCTCAGACTGATTACAAACAGCGCCATAATGTAGTTGCTCAAATGGTCCACTGGAATTTGTGTCACAACTATCATCTGCCCGTAGAAAAGAACTGGTCGGATCATAAGCCTGAAAAAGTGATTGAAAATGAGCATGCAAAATTACTTTGGGACTTTTGAATACAGAGAGGGTTTTGGAGCATAATACCCCGGATATTATGATTGTGGAGAAGAAAAAAGTGTGGATCATTGATGTTGCTATACCAGGCGATAGTAGAGTCACGAAGGAACGACTTGAAAAAATTACCCGATATCAGGATCTGAGAATTGAACTTCAGAGACTCTGGCATAAACCGGTACAGGTGGTCCCAGTGGTAATCGGCATGCTGGGTACAGTGCCTAAAGAGCTAAGCAAGTATGTAGACGAAATTGGAGTTGATAAAGTAACCATCAGTCAGCTGCAGAAGACCACCTTACTGCGATCTGCTTGCATAATTCACTGATACATCATGTAGTCCTAAATGCTTGGGAAGCGTTCGTCTAGTGATTTGTAATACAAAATCCAGCATAGTTATCTTGTCTGCTGTGTAATAATAATAATAATAATAATAATAATAATAATAATAATAATAATAATAATAATAATA
>JAHTLZ010000016.1:81860738-81915997 GCA_023846285.1 Phrynocephalus versicolor
GCTAGCTAGTTGAGCCAAAGATTTTAGCATTCAGTAGTTCATTGCTACCTCCATGGGACTTTTCAGTACCCTGCCTATTACTTGTATGGGTTGACAGCATATGCCTAGCCATGCTCATACTTGGCAGGTACGCCCTTTTGTAGGCTGGTTATGAAATTTCACAGCCTGAAAGGAGCGCCTGGCTGAATGTTGCAATGGAACGTGCATCAAAACCCCCCAGCAGCCTTTGTGGACCACCCTGGTGTCTCCCACAGCTCAAGCAAGGCACTTTCCTACAAATTAGCAGGTTTGCTTAACTTTAAACTCCTGTGTTTGGAACCACCCAAGGGGAAAAGTAGCTCTTAATGTACATGGATTAATTTACAGTAGGAAATGCATGGCAAAGTAAAAATATTTTGTGCCTCCTGTTTCTTTAAGCCCAAAACAGTTTTTCTCTTCAAACATACATTTTAAGAGGCCATCATGGTTTCCTTACACACACACATGCAAAATGTTGCCTGGCTTATTAAGTCCCTCAACATCCCTTCCATTTAAACAAAGTGTGTCTCATCTGTGCAGCAGTGATGACAGCTTACCAGTATAGTATATATATGATATCTACTAGAAGGAGAGGGGGGACATTTTCTATGGATACGAAACAACAGTTGCCTAGTGTTGCCTTTGATTTCCTCAGGGGGTAGCAGATGCAGAATGAAAATATGTATCCATTACTGTATATACAAGTTGAAGGGCTAGCATAATTTATGATGCAGTGTTTGTTGATTTTTGTTTGGATAGTTGATTTGTGATGGAAAGAGAATTTGAAAATATGAAAGACGGGGCCCTTGCAGAAACAGGATAACGTGTAGCTATCAATGTTTTGGACTTGGCTAGTAGTCAAGGGCTTCTGAGGATTAAGTTTGAAACATGGAAGGCCAAATGTTGACAACCACTTGCGTAGAGTGCCTGGGACATTGGGGAAGTCCGGTCTCTTGAGCTGCAGTGTTTGTTCCAGATACGACACATTGAGGCAGAACACTGCCACGGGTGTACAAAACGCACCACCGCTTTGCCTGCTTACACTGGCCTCTACAAATATTCAGGGCCACTAGACCTGTTGGGGTTGCGACTTTTCCTATAACAAAGTCCAGCCAGTTGGCTCTGGGCGCTCCAGTGTGGATGCGGAAAGTCCAGGTGGCGGTGGAAGGAGGCCGGCCTGCGGAGAGTCGGAGCTGGCCACCCTGTTCATTATGTGCCCTTTTCTCCCTTCTCCTTCTCCCTCCATGCCTTCTGCTCTTTCCAGGGCCATCCAAGAGAGCATATTCCTTCAGGCTGGGCCAGGCCCGGGTCCGGCAGAGTCCAGCGGCAACAATGGCAGCCCACCTCCCGAGGGCAACCCGCCTCTCAGCACCAACGGGGGCGGGGGCGGTGGGGGTGGCTCCTCCGCCTTGCCTCCCCCCTACCCGAGCTTTGACGAGCAGCTGCGTTTGGCCATGGAGCTCTCCTCCAGGGAGCAGGAGGAACGGGAGCGGCAACGCCGTGAGGAAGACGAGGAGCTGCAGCGCATCCTCCAGCTCTCCCTGACGGAGAAGTAGCGTCCCAGCCTGCCAGCAAGGGGCCCCTTTTGCCTCCCTCAAGCCTCCCGCCGCGCCGCCGCAGCCACCACCCTGGCCTGACTGCCCCTTGCCATCATTGTATTTTAAATCTCTCGGGGTGGGTGGGGTGGGTTCCATGCTTTGCCCCTTTCCTGTTGAGGCAAGGGGGGGGGCAAGCTGGATGTGACAAGACAGCACCTTCTGCATTTCCTGGGACTCATGCGGTTTCATCCTCTGGTCTTATTTCCTGTAAGATTTTTTTTAAAAAAATTGCTTTATACTCCTCATTCTCCACTGAGGAAATGTTTTATATAGCACAGCATGGAGCAGAGAGGAGGGGATGAGGAGGGGCAGTGGATAGAGAGGAGTGGAAAAAGAAGAAGTAGTCGGGGAAATTTCCATCACTCGGCATAAGCGTGAACTTCTGAGACTGAAAAAAGTGCACTGTGTTCTCTGCCCTTGCAAAGGGGTTGGCTTGTAGAGGGGGAGCAAAGTCTTGAACCTTGATGCATTCGCGTTTGCAGTGAGACCTGAAGCCAGGCGGTGGTGTGATGAATAATTTTTGGTCCTACATTTTTCCACTCCTCCTATCATGAGCTGCTGCTCTCCCCACAACTCCCCTGCCCCAAGGTTTAATTTATTTTATTTATATATCCGAGGAGGATATATACAAGGGGAGTGGGAGGTGTGTATTTTGGTTTTTTAAATATATATATATATATAAATAAATAAATGAGAACCCAGTGGGTCTAAAGGGAACAGCTGTGCCCACTCTTGAGTGGCTTTCTCTGGTCGTCTGGAGACCAGGCACACAGGGGCCTCTGGCCAGCAGGAACTACTAAATAAAACTTCAAAGCCAGCTCTCTCTCTTTTTCTCTTTTTGCAACATTCTTTCCTTTTGTCTGTCTTGGTTTTGTGCCACATAGCTGTCTCGGAAGCATCAACGAGGTCCACCGGCTGTTCATGTTTCTGGGCTCCTCCCACAACGTTACAGGTTTTAAAAAAAGCCCCAAAGAAACAGATTTGTTTCAGGATGGTCAACTTCTGATCCTCAAGACATGGGACAGGGACTCCCCCAAGTTCAGGCCAGCTTAATCCCCCTCACGAAGGATGTAAGGAGACGCAGGTGAGCAAGATCCGAAAAACTACATGTCACGCATGCCTGGGATGGTGTGCACGGTCGTTTCTGGCGTTCTGAAAGGCTGCTTTGCCGTTTGAGCAGTGCCACATATGGAGGTCTTCTCCATAACCGTTGGAGCCTGGAGGGTAACAGGTTGGGGAAAGTTCGTATGAAGTGACCTTCAGTACCATGAGCGGGCAACAGGCACATTTTAGATATGATTAGACTACAACTTCCATGATACACCACATATGCTGGTTAGACATACAGTAGTAGTAGTTGCACATCACCAAATTCTGTGGGTGATTCTAAAGATGCAAAAAGCCAAGAGGGAGGAGGGGACACAATTCCATTTCTCAAAACGAGAACCATGCAGCCCCAAAAAAAAAAAAAAACCCAAAGGAAATCCCAGTGTGAACTTCTCCTCAGCCGTGCCTTTGTTTTCACCAGCCGTTTGCTCCCACTGTTCCACATTTTCTGTGGTGCTCCTGCAGACCCACCGCGCCCTCCCCCATCCATGTGGCTCAGGGCTTTGGACCCCTTGGCTCACAACTTTTCCGCACCTCATTGTTTTCAGTGGTCCAGACTTTTCAGGACAGCCACATGTGTTACTGCACGTTCTCTGGCCGCCTGACACTTCTTGTCCAAATGTGTAGTCCTAAAAGGTCTTTGAAGGGAAAATTAGGAAATGTTCCTTGCTTCCCTTAATGTAGGAACTTTGTTCCCAGTTGCAACGTTACCTTTGAAAAACAAATGGGCTGCACTTGTTACCCATTCAAGCCTTGTTACAGATAGCTGTGGTTTACTTGTGACACGTTACTTCCAAGCTTTGGCTGTGCCTTGGTATGTGTTGGAACTGCACCGAGGACTGGCTTAAGGATGGATGGGCGCAGAGGTGGAAAATCCAGATCTTAATTATCAACCATAAACCAAGATATCTTTCTCCTCCATCGATTTCTCCTCCTGCTCCCGTCTAGAACAGATAAGCAGCAGGGCTGGGTGGGAGGCAGTGCAACAGTTGGGCATCTACTGACCTCTTTGACCTGAGCATTCTGAGAGCCAATACAAGCCCAAGGGCAGGTGTTTCAGGAGGTTGCAATGCGAAACAAGAATCTTTGGAAAGGAGATCCAAGCAAGGGTCACTGCTGACAGGACTTTCTGGAGATCAGGAACTATTAAAGGCAAATGTTCCCTTCTGCACATGCGTGCTAGTTGTGTCCAACTCTAGGGGCGGTGCTCATCTCCGTCTTCAAGCCAAAGAGCCAGCATGGCTGCAGGGAAACACTGTTTTATCTTCCTGCTCTTTACAGCAGTACCTATTTATCTACTTGCATTTTACATGCTTTCGAATTACTAGGTTGGCAGGAGCTGGGTGGGAGCTCACTCTGATGCGTGGCACCCAGGATTCGAACAGCCGAGCTGCTGACTTTGCAGCTGACTGTTTCAGCGCCTTAGTCTGCTGAGCCACCAAGCTATGTGTGTTGTGTTGTTACAGTTGTGACCGACTCTTTGTGACTCCATGTCCATGGAGTTTTCTTGGCAGGAGTACTGGAGTGGCTTGCCAGTTCCTACTCCAGGCTATAGGGTGGCCATAAACCAGTAGTGACTGGATGGCATATATAACAAGATGTTGACGCTGCTGATAATACCCAGGTGCTGCAAAATCAATTCTGACTTACAGGGGTGTGTTTTTTCCAGGGTTTTCCTGATAGACAGCACTCTGAACTGACTTACCATTTTCTTTTGTGAGTGCCCCATGGCTGTGCTGCTTGCCCAAGGCCACACAGGTTGGTTCTACTCCTATTAGGCGCAGTGGGGAATTGAACTCTCAATTCCTGCTTCTTGCAGCCAGATCCAGCAACTTATACTGAGGGGGGGGCACCAAAGGTGGGGGGGGAGGGAGGACTTGGTCCAGTTATGAGCTGGGCATTGTCAAGACACCTTGTACTTATCACTCTGAACTTATCACTCTTTTCGGAAACCCAACATTTGTTTGCAGTGGGAACTGTGTCAAGTATTACTCCCTCCTTAAAAATAATAATCACAGATGCAGGACATTGCATCCACCTCCTCCTCCTCCAAAGACTCTCAGCCACTGCACCGTTTCTGGTGAGGCATCGCTCCGCCCTTGTTATTATCACCCATCAGCTGGCCGGGTTTCTTTGGCGGAGAAGCTGGCGCTGTTTTTGTCGGCTGTTTTCTCCCTCCTTTTTGTGCCTGCGACGAAGGCGATGGGGCTCCGTTCGTGATCAGTGTGTGGAGGTGCCTTATTCTCCCCCCCCCGGTCCCCGGCAATGCGTCGAGGTTGAGGAAGAGCGGGAGGAAAGGCCTCCGTGGTGCTTCCTGGGGCTCCGCCGTTTGTCTCCTTGCAAAACCCGTTGCTGAGTCATTTTCCATTTAATTTAAAGCACGGGAAAGCCTTGGAGCGCCCACTCGAGCGGAAGCTGCAACTGGAACTTTCAGGCTCGGTGTTGAGTTATCTAATTAAGGTGTCGAATCCGGCTAAATGGAAACGAGCAGCAGGCGAGACCGCCGAGTCACCTGCTCCAGGCAGCGAGATTTCCTTGCTGCTCCCGTCTCTCTGAAGACCAAGAGAACGGCACGGCTGGCACATTAGAACAGGAGGCGGCGTTGTACTGGTTTCTCTCCCCCCCCACCCGTCATTTTCCCGTGCCAACCGAACAGCCACCGCTCGGATCTGCTGCACTCAGTCTCTACCAAGAGAGTCGTCACTTCTGCGAGGAGAAAGGCCGAGGGGGTGGGGTGGGGGGGGCTAGATTTTGCAATCAGGAGGACAGCCAGAGGAATACTCTGATATAGGGCTGTTAGGGGTGGGGGTGGGGTGTCGGCCGAGGTTCTATTTCACCCGGGGGCCAAGGCACTCTGCGCGTCCTCAGAGGCGCCCTCCTTTTCTCGACTCCAGTTTCCGCGTTATGAAAGCCGGACCCCTTTCCGCCTGGCTGACCCAAGCCAAGAGGAGCCGTCGAAGGGGCTCCGGGCTCCTCTCCTGCCGTTCTCTGCGGTTTGTGTCGGGGGGGGTTGGGGGGCTCTCTCGCTTCTTGGGCCGGTCCCTTTAAGAACCCCCCTTCTCCCAGCCTCGCCTCGCCTCGCCGGGGCCGGTCCCTCGGCGTGGCTGCCTCTTGTTGCCGCAGGTTTGCCCGGGTGGCTCTGCCTGCGTCGGAGCAGCAGCGGGTCGGCGCGGGGCGAGGGGAAAAAAAGTAGACGGCGGGCAGGTCCCCGCCTTCCCACGGCGAGGCGAGCGAATGGGCGGCTCCCTCCTCCTCCTCCTCCTCCTCCTCCCGCCCGCTGGACCTCGTCGCCGTCGCCGTCGACTCCCCGGGCCACGATCCGTGGCGCACGGCGGGGAGCCGAGAAAGGGCGCGCAAGCCCCCGGCGCGCATGGCGTTGGTGACGGTGTGCCGCTCCCCCTCCGGGAGTGGCCACTCGACGCCCACCAGCTGCAAGGTGAGTGGGCGCCCCTTTCCCCCGGAGAAGCCTCGAGCAGGGCTTCCTCGTAGGAAGCCCCCCCCACACACACACACCTGCTCCTCCTCATCCCATCATCCCCTGAATCTCCCCTCCCGTGCCCGCGATCCTGCCTCCGCTGCCCACCCCGCCTCCTGCTTGCGCTGGCGCTTGCTTCTCACTCCGCCCGGTCGCCTCCCCCACACACACACCCCCGAACGCACTCGCCACGCCACCCGTTCCTGATCCCCAATAGCCAAAGGAGAAGTCCGTTGTCCTTGCGCCTTCCTGCAGGGGGCGCCGTCGGGCAGCCAGGGCAGTTGGGCCAGCGGCGCGGGTTGCGGGGGCGTCGAGGGGCCGGGATTTCTTGTCCCGTGTCGTCTCCCGGCCCAGGCAAGGGAGCAAGAGGGCGGAGAGACACTTGGGGGATCGTCTTCCCCCGGTCAAAGGAAAAACAGGCTCGCGCCGTCTCTGCTGGCCTGGACAAGGGCTTCTTTCTTCAGAGAGAGGCACGCCTGAGCTGGCTCGCTGGTGCCATGGAGGTTGAATCAGTCCAGCCCTGGGGTGGATGTGTGTTTTAATTGCAACTGCCGTTGCTAGCTGCCTCGAACGCTCCTTTTAGCGGAAAGGCAGAGGATATATACATTTGGTTAATGTGCAGCAGCTTGCCACTCTCCGCAGTCGTTCCCACCTTGCTAGACCTGTAACTTGAGTTCCTCCTGAATGCTGTTTAACGTTTGTTCTTAGGCAGCCTCTAGTTCACCACTGTTAGGCTCATGGGTGGGTGGGTGTGGAATATGGGTTCAAAGATTAGATGCCCTGTAGTCTAGCCTTGGTGGCACCAGTGTGTGTGTGACTATTTCTCTTAATGGAAATCTTGCAGTCAGTTTGGGTTAGATTTGCCATCAGCATAGCCAAAGAATAGCAAAAATAACCTTTAAAAAAGCCAACAAGCTGCATAGATGCTAAACACATCCGATCTCGCCTGATTTCGGAAGCTAAGCAGGGTTCGCCCTGGTTAGTACTTGGATGGGAGACCACCAGGGAATACCAGGTGCTGTAGGCGCCTGCAGTAGGAACTGGCAAACCACTCCAGTATTCCTGCCAAGAAAACTCCATGGGCATGGGGTCGTGAAGAGTCGGTTACGATTGTAAGGACAGAACACACACAAAAGGCCAACTTTTGTGTATTTTAATATTAAATGTAAAGTTGTGTACAGTTGTGACCGACTCTTCGTGACCCCATGTCCATGGAGTTTTCTTGGCAGGAATACTGGTGGTTTGCTAGTTCCTACTCCAGGTGCCTAACAGCACCTGGTATTCTCTGGTGGTCTCCCATCCAAGTACTAACCAGGGCTGACCCTGCTTAGCTTCTGAAATCAGATGAGTTCGGATGTGCTTAGGGCATGTAGGCAGCTCAAATATAACGTCAGAGGAATGCAAAAATGGAGGGGTTGCCTTCTGGATGATTGAAGAGGAAGAAGGTATAGATCAGAGGCAGCTTTCTGCAACCTGACACTCTCACCAAGTGTTGGACTTGAAACCCCATCATCCCCAGCCAGCATGGCTGCTGGTTCAGTGTCTGTGCTGCCTGTGGACGATGGGACAGAGTCCAGCATACCCAGAGGATGCCAGGTTGGGGGTCGGGACTTGACTGTGTGGCATAGGTCTCTCCCAGGGGCAGGTGCTTGATGATGATGATGATGATGATGATGATGATGATGATGCCGTGCATTTGGCGCTCCTTGAGAGAGAGAGAGAGAGTCTGGCTGCCAGAAGCGTGGACATTTGAAGCCCACCTGACGGCTGTAGGCAGCAAAAGGAGAGGCCCCTTGGGGAGAGCAACATTCAGCTCTCCTTGCATGGGTCTCTTTTCCAACAGAGGGTAGCTTGTTGTGGAGCTTTCCTTCCCTCCCTAGCTTTACCCACGACTATACTCAGTTTCTCCTTGTAAGGGAAGAATTTAAGAACCAGATGAAAAGGGTGCCAGTGGCGAACAACGGCTACTTCCTCTTGTTCCTGTGAACATGGGGGGGGGTGTTTCTCTCTAGTCAGCTCTCTGACCGCTCAGGATCCTTTTGTGTGCAGAAGTGGGCACCAAGAGTGACATGTCAGTGAGTTTCACCATCTGCCGCTTCCTGCCTGCTCTTTGCTGATTGCAACATCCAAGGCCCCACAGAGAGCAGCAAAAATGTCCCTTGTGCAGCCGCCTCCCTGAGAGAGAGAGAAGGCTCTCCAGCCTGAAATACCAGCATTGGGAGACACTTTTCATCAACCCTGAACTGGGACATCTGAGTTCACACCCCAAGTTTGGCCGGCTGCAAGACAAACTGAGCTTAACATGTAATGAGACATTGTGCAAGCAACTGGCAATTAAGAAAGGGCAGGAAAACTCTTTGTTTTGTTTTCCATGCTTAATAATGTCACAGGAAATTGCCAGCTGACTAAGAAGCACAGAGATAAATGTTATACAAGGGTATGAATTCACAGACCGTCCAGGAAAATATTTGCAGCTATTCCAGGGGGATGAGCCATGGAAAGTAGCCCACAAGGGAAATTGTTCTGGTCTTTGCATGGAAGGAGGTTTTTCCTGTCACTGCCAGGCGGTGACTGGACACAGGGCTGCACAACTTTTATTAAAAGATTCAATCTAGGGGGGTTGTTTTCAAAAGGCACAATTTGTGACCTGTCTCACCAAACCATATAATGCAGTGGTTGCCAACCTGGCGGGTCGAACGACCATTTCACAGGGGTCACCATGAGCCAGTGAAGAAAAAGGCACAAACATCTTGGGTCTGGAGGAGGAGGGGGAAAAGAGCAAGTTACAACTTGATAGGTTGGAGGGGATGTCAGTCAATGGCACCGGAGGCAGCGATTGGCTGAGGATGCCTGTAGAGGGAAGTTCTCTATGGCATCTGGGGTAGTGGCCTGTCAAAGGGGGCTTGTGGCCTCTTCCAAGCAGGGCAAGGGGTCACCACAACATGAGGAACTGCATTAAAGGGTCACAGCATTGGGAACCACTGATATAATGTGTCAGGCCCAGGATTTGATAGACTTTCTGGTTTTGCTGCCTAGTTGGTCATGGATATATCGCCCTCCAGATATCACTGCACCTACTGTCAGCTCTAACCAGTATAGCCAGGAGGTGAAGGATGGAGAGTTGTGGTCCCCCAGCAACTGGAGGGCTCTAGGATTGTAATCCCTGCTATATGGAGCAAGGACACAAAAGATGAGACAGCTCATAACACCTGGCGTAGCAGATAGGAAGTTCTTGGCTTGGTAGAAAATAAAGCAGCCATGCTGGGTACAGATTTCAGAACAATGAGAGTTAAGAGTAGTGTCTGAGAATGTTAAGGTGGAAAACCTTTTATTTCAGGGTTGTTGACACGCAGAGACACATTGTGCAGCCAACAGGAAAGCCACTTTTCTTTGTGCCCTCTCATCTTCATTTCAAGAATGCATCCTAGTAGCCTCCCTTTATAGGGCTGTCACAGAGAGAACCTGTGTGAGGTGCCTTCAAAACTGGATAATTGCTGTGGTTACGAGTGGAAGCCCCTTATACATCTGAACAAGGATACCGTTGCAAAAACAAATAATAGTATAGTTGCTCCCAGATTTCTGTGAGCCTGTGTTCCAGCCAAGTGGGTCAAGGGTTTATGAAAGCAGCCATTATAAAACAGAATCCTGGATTCTTCCCTGTTGCCAAAGCTAGCCGCGCAAACATGATTGACTCATTCGCTGATTGATGATGATATCGTCCTATTTATACCTTGCCACACACAACAAAAGCACTCAAAGTGGCTAGTTAAAAGGTGGCTCATAGCTACATGGACTCCACATAATTCAGCAGGCCATCCAGAGAGATAGTTGTGTTAGTCCTTCGGAGCACAAACAGCAAGCCTTGTGTGGCGTCATCAAGACTAACAACTGGCGTTATGACAAGCTTCCTTGACCCGACCTCCATTTCATCAGCTGTGATCCTGTGCTTTGCAAATTGTGACATCTACACTTGGGACCAAGGGGGCTGCTCTCCGGCTGCTGTGCCAGGGCCCAACTGTTTCTTTTATGGACCTGACCATTGACCTGACAGACAAGGCGCTGAACTCCTTTTAGTCAGCAGTGTTTCATTTGCTTTTGCAGTGGCAAGTTTGCACTTGCCTTCTTTGCTGTGTCTGACACTAGCAGGGGAAGATTTTATGGGTTCATTTTCACTTACATCATTCCTGTAAGTCAGATGGCATATCATTCTTTCCATAATTTCTAGGCAAAGGAAAACAGAAGAGCAGCTTCCTAACTTTCAGAGGGAGGACAGCCTTCCTCATCCCAGACCTTCGGGATTCCCATAATGCTCAGCCAGTTTGGCCGTGATGGTTGGGATTGGTGGGAGTTGTTATCCAAGAGGGCAGTGCTGCTGGTTAGGGAGGTAGAGCCTTACCTCGACAGAGTTCCAATAGTTTCATTGGGCCTCTGGATGTTCATGGTGGAATCTGCAGGTCAAGTGCAGGGAAATCCAGCTGGGTGTTGGTTGATGGGCCTGTGGAAGCTAGCACTTGATTCCTACCCACACCAGATCATTCTTCACCTCTGATCTGGAGCGGAAGTGATTGATTGACCTGCAATTCCCTTACAGGATGAAGATGTTTCTTCCCGGAGAAGACAGCTGCAGCGACGGTGAGGAGGCCACCTCTGTTCTCTTGTCCGTTTGTACAAGGAAATACAAAACTCCCCCATCAATGGGTCGCCCAGAACCAGTCTATTCCAAGCATTCTTTGAAAATCTTCAGGTGTCCACATAGTGTACCATCCCCACTAGTGCCCCATCAGTGCTCATGACACAATGTTGTATTTCCCAGCTAAGGGAAAAGAGTTATCAATGTTTGCATGGTGTACTAAGATGCTGTCAAGAAAGAAGCAGCTTATAATTGCCTAATAGGGCTTTCAAGGTGAGTGAGACATTTAAGGAAAAGTTTAACCAATTCCTACTTCCTCCCCTGTGAGTTCCTATGAGTAGTTGGGGATTTGAACCCACATCTTCTGAGTCCTCCTATTCCCGCATCTATTTAATGGCTGGAGGCCAGTTGCTTTGTTCTGCTGAAGCCATAATGTTTGGAAATCAATTGCTTTTATGTTGAGAACTCTCCACAGCTGTTCTCTGTCGCCAGGTATCTACAGAGGCTTTTTACCTTGGTACAACCAGTTAACTAAAGAGGCTTTCTACCTTGAGGCCACCTACCTCCAAAAGTTGCACCTTTTGCATAAGGAAGCAATGGGATCTTGGCCCATAGCTCTGAACATTTCACGGGAGATTAATTTCCTCTTGAGTTTCACTCCAAACACAAGGGCTGGCTGAGCATTTCACATTCCCAGGCTGTTTTGTCATCACAAAATGTTTTCTAAACATTTCCCCATGGGACCAGGGGCATGCTCTTTTTCCTAAAATAGAGCAGCTCTCTTGCTGGCTCCCCATTGGGATTGTCACTGATGAGTATTGTTAATTTTGACACAAAAGGGTGCCTTCTGTCTCCCCCCGCCTGACCCCCCTCTGCTGTTCTTTAGCCACAGCTTCGTCATGGTCAAAGGAGCGGCTTTGCTCCTGCAAGAAGAAGATAAGCTCGAGTCCGTGCAGGAGGGTCTGGCCACCCCCTCGGAGCAGGAGCCGAAGGCAGAGGATGCTCCCGCCGGGCAACAGGAAGTGCACTTACAGCAAATGGTTGGGCTCTTGCGGGCTGAAGACACAATCCGGCTGGTAAGAGAGTCTGCTAATGGAGAGGGCTAGGATCACAGGGAAGGGGGCGGTGGAGGAAGGGAAGCATTTGACCTGACCTTAAAAGGGGGCTCTCGGATAAAGCCAGTCAGTCTGAAACAGTTCAGTGTGGACGGACTCTTTTTGGAGCCTCTTATAGGCACATCTGATCTCACCTGATTTCGGAAGCTAAGCAAGGTCGGCCCTGGTTAGTACCTTGATGGGAGACCACCATGGAATACCAGGTGCTGTAGGCTGGCCTGGAGTAGGAACTGACAAACTACTCCAGTATTCCTGCCAAGAAAACTCCATGGACATGGAGTCACAAAGAGTTGGTCACAACTGTAACGACACAACAACAACAATAGGGTCATTGAATTACTTGCGATCAAGGTGATTTCAGCTTGTGGTGACCCTTCCCACAAGCTTGTTGATACAGAGCCTTCAGAAGTGGTTTGCCATTCCTGTCTTGCGGTTGTGGGGTGCCCTGAAACCATTTAGCTTGCTCAAGGCCCACAGGCCTGGCTCTTTTCCTGCAAGGCACAGCGTGGAATCAGATTCCCCAATGCCGGGCTTCACAGCCAGGTGCTGTGGTTCACTGAGTTGTATCCAGTCAGCTTCTCTCAAGCTGCTGTTGGCTTTATGTCTCCTTCTCATTTCTACTTTGACCAGTCCCCAGGGCCTTGGCTCAGCATTACTTGCCGTTGGGTAAATAATGGCCCCAAAGGACATGTTTACTTTTCTTCCTAACAGTCAAATTGTTATTTTAGTCTCCCTGCATTTTGTGAGCCAGTCCGCCTCCTTAGGAGTGTCAGTGGGCTCTACTTCTCCTGAACTCTCACTTTGACAAAAGCCACCAGTTGGGCCCTGAATGCTTTCCAGACTATCACCTTCTAATAGGCGTTAGAAATGAAAAAAGTGATGTTTTGTTTTGAGGAAGCAGCATTTTAGGTAGCAGGGACTGTGTGGTCCCTTGAGAGGGTGGCAGTACAAATTAGCAAGGTAAAAAAGTTCCGGTGAATCTCTTAGGGCCTAACTCAGCTTTTTGCAATATCTTATGGGCATAAATGGGTTTATGGGTTTTATACCCATAAGATGTCCCAACACATCTTCTAGCATCCCTGTGACAGCCAAGTCTACCTGTAGATCAGTCTGCTAATTGAAATAATTAACTGCTTGGTAGTCCCATCCCTGTGTTAATGAATCATTGTGAATTTGTCTATTACATGTACTCTTATCTGGTCAAGGATCTGTTTAAAGTTACTGGTTGTGTACTTGTACTCCATTGTCAGAGGAAAGGGACTTAATCTTTAAAGTGCAATATTCTATTTTTCTTTTGCCAACATTTTGTCCACCCCGTGTCGCTTCAGACCAGGTTTGGGGGCTCACATTCTTGAATGTTCCTCCAAAGTAGCAATAGGGGATATCTGGCCTCCTGGCCTTTTTTAGATTTCAGTTCTAAGAAGTCTTAACCAACAGTAGCAAAGGACTGTGGAAGTTTCTGTCCAGAATGCATGGAAACTCAAAGGTTCCCCTCCCTTATCCTCAGGGGGAAGAATGATCTGCTACGCACAGAAAATTAAAAGCCAAGGAGAAACGTTTTAGCCTATCCTTCTCACTACCTTGTGCTACCTTTCTCTTTGTAGGAATATTATGGGTATTTCTTACAATGAGTACCACATATGTTGTGAGTCCTTACCTGAAAAGTAAAGCAAAGCATTCTGCTAACGTGATGAAGTGGAGTCACATACTTTGACCCACTCTTGATGGCACGCAGGGTTTCCTAGCAAGTATCTCTATATACTAGTAATCTGAATATGATCCTTTGTGTTTTTTAATGACCTGATTTCACCTTTGCCTTCTGTTCTGCATGAGTCCTGAATCTTTGTGTCTGAATTCAGCCTTGCCCCCCTCCCCTAGAGTTCCAGGCACACGATCTCGTTGTTTGCAGAAGTTTGCAAAGTTGGGGGGGGGGTCAGGAAAGAATTTCCCCCCTCTTGGAATGTAGTTTTCCAGCGGCCAGTCAGCTAGGAGCTGCAGCCACTTCCCCATTTATGGCCTGTGCGTCTTTTGTTGTTTTGTTGGGCAGCCAGCCAGAGCTGGCACCTCTACTGAGCCTGATCGCAGCTCTGGCTGTGGGGTCCTTGTCAGGAAGCTTTTGCATAACCTTTTTTTCTCTCCTAGAGAGCGACTCGCTCCCAGCAGCCTTCAAGCACCAGGAACAATTCCTTCAGATTTTGAGGCTTGCTTTCTAGTAGAGTCGGTTGCCATTTTGAAGCTTGCCTGGGGTTGTTTAATTGGAAGATCAACAATGGAAGAGAAGGTGCCTCAAAAGACAGCTGGCTTCTCATTGCTGATGTTCCCTAACAGAATGGGAATTGGGAAGTTAAATCTCTGCATCTGTTATGCATGCTCACAGTTCAAATAAGGCAATAGTGAGACTAAAAGTGCTCCAGTGGTCCACAGTAATAGAGAATGTGGATACCCTATTGATGTCACAGAGTTTTGAATGTCTGGTAAAACTCACAGAGAAAACTTACACGTTTTCCAGATCTCACTCCTTTCTCATTAACTGGCACTTATAGTCTCAATAACTCACTCTGAGACATTTGTAGGAGAAATAATAAAAATAATGTCTTCATTTACAGTAACTTGATGTTACAGATTTGTCTGTACTGCTTTTTTATTGCACACATATTGAACAGATCAACCTCAAACAAACACCTGCCACCTGCTGAGGAAATAAAAGAAAAAAAGAACGGTCAGCAGAAGCATACCCAGCCTTTTGAATTCTCTTTGATTGCAAAAGGCTGAAAGGAACAGTTGGTTACCGCTGGATAGACAGTCTCCTAAGCCCAGAAAATTCTTTTCCAGTCACACAAATTAAAGGCAGCCTGCAAGGTTGCAAATAAAAGCCCAACAACTAGAACTTCCACCAGAATCATAACTAAGATTACAAGAATTCCAGGGCAGATGTCATTGTAAAAAAGAGTTCTCTTAAGGCAGAAATTTTGAAACATACCACTCTAAAACTCTAGTACAGAGGTCTCTTGACATCTTGCTAGGATCCTAGTGATTGAACTGCTATACTGAACAGAGTCCTTGAGATGAAGCCTAACTGGTGCTGAATAGAAAGGGACCAGTACCTTACGAGATTTGGAGACTCTTTTGCAGCCACATCATGCTGTTGCCTCATATTCAGGTTGCGATCTACAGTGATTCCAGTGCATTTGGTTTGAACCAGGTCCACCTTGGTTCTGACAACTGATAACATTCTGCAGTTTTCTATAGTCTAAATAATTCCACTTTAATATTTTATGTACTCTGACTTTTTAGAGGATGACTTATAATCTTGGAAATTGGAGTTTTAGCAACACCCGAGTTCAGAGGCAGATTCAAATGTGGTATTGCTCTATCCAGCTATCAAGTATAATGTGAATGTCAGTTTAGTCCCAGCCTTTAGCAGTGTTGCAAACAAATATCTTTGTTTCTGGGTAAAATGTGGTTTGTTTTCTAAACAATTGCTTCTGTTGTTTTTCTAGAAATAACACAAAAGACTGCAGACTTATAAAGAATTGTGTCCTCAAGTCTGAGTTTGAACTGGAACCTTTTATAGCCCTAGTGTTGGCACTTAGGAGTCACAGGCAGCTTCTGAGGCAGCCCCAGATGCTAACCAAGGGGCCAGCTGTAGATTGGGGACAGAAGTCCAGGTTTGGGCAACAACGTGATTGACCTGTATGCCGCCAACCTTGAAGGCCAACCTCCTGAGGGTTGTGTGTTTCTTCCTCCAGGCTGTGAGGCTCGAGTCGGCTCGACCACACAGGATCCGGTACTTGCTGGTCGTGTCTGCGGCAGACACGGAGAGGGAGAATGAGACGGCGCTGCTAGGAGTGGACTTTCCAGATGAAGGGTGAGAAATCAATGGAGGGGGGAGGAAGGACATAAGAGAGAGGGCATGTTTGGCTCAGGCAGCAGTCCTACACAAATGAAACCCAAGCCCTCAACAAACTCAGTAGGAGTGACCTCTGGACAGACAGAAATGGCCAGTCAGGATGCCAAGCTTCAAATGGTCTGAGACGCTCAGCATGCATTTAAATGAAAAGGGTGAGGCTGTGTGGCCAATTGTAAATACAAATGCAATACTATTGTACAGACTATAGGCGATAACGTCATAGGCCGCGAGTAAAAATAATAATAAAGGAAATCATTGAAAGCTTTCGTGGACAATTATCCACTTCTTCAAAGCAAGTGCCAAAAAGTCCAAAAGTGATAAAAGGTGTGGTTTTCCAGAAGATTATTCTTAGATTTTATTATCTATTTATTTTTGGATTTATATACCACCAAGCTTAATTCAAAGAACAATTCCTTCAAGCAAAGGGACACGTAGAAGGCATTAAGAGTTCTCTAGCTGTACAATTCCCTCAAAGCTGCGAGCAATCATGGTTGTAAATTTCACCTGTGTTTACATTTGCTGACCAGTCACAAAACAGAGCATATGAATGTGTAAAGTACAGGAACTGAGGAACTTGTCTGCTAGCAAAAGACACGTCTTAGCACTTAAGGAAGTCTTGTTTCCACTGGAATGCTAACTAGGTTGACGACTGTGTAAGAGAAAGCTCTTCAAGACCTTCTTGTACCGAAACATGTATAACATGGTCAGAAGTGGGTGTGATGAAGGCAGAGTGGAGGACTAAAAAGAGCCATATGTTGACATACCAGAGGACTGGTTCGAACCTCTCTTCAGCCTCAAATATGCTGGCCTTTTCCATATTGCTGAGCTCACGTGTAATGAGGGGGATAAAACAACAAAATTCATATTTAGGTATTCCTGCTTTGTGGGGGGGGGGGGGGCAAGAGAGAAACAGAAACAGATGAGGAACATATAGTTCTGTGTGTCAGAAGTGTGTCCCCTTTTCTTGGTCTAGGTCCCCAGTTCTGGATTTCAAAGCCTCAGGAGGATGTATAATGAAGGGAAAAGGAGGGGCTGCCAGGAGATATTAATTGACTGTAGCCCATCCTAAATGAGGACAGCAGCCACTCTCTCTGTGTGAGGAGCTGGAATTTCAAGTCTCTTGCTCCCAATTCAAGTTCATCTTTAAACCTTTGCTACTCCCCAGAGAGAGAGAGAGAGAGAGAGAGAGAGAAATTGTGACTGCAGGACCCACTGTTTTCCCGCCTTCTCTTGTGTTCTTACTAGAACCCTGTGCTCCCTCAGAGGAAGTGGGGGTACAGAGGAGTGGCTGATGGTTGCGGCAGATACAAAATGGAGGCTTACACTGTAGTGAGTTTCCTACAGCACCCCATGAACCGTACTCTAAAATTAACCTGCATATGCAAGCTTACATCTGAGCTTGTAACAGGGCAGGAGTTCTAACAACAAAATTAGAAAGAAGTGGGTGTGCTTTTTTATGTTGCCATAGTTAAACAAATGCAAGTAACAAGTCCTTGCCAATCATAGTTGATTCCAATTACTTTCTGCCCCTTCCCTATACCATTTCATTCTGTGCTGGTACAAGTGTCCTTGGCCTTCAAAGGAGTGTGAGGTGAGGGAACACACTTTCTTCTTCTTCTGAAGATTTCAAAGTCCACAAATAAAGAATGAGCTAGTGAGGTAAAGCAGGTGTGGAGCTTATTACTCATGGGTTCTGCGAAGTCTGCCAGTTTCCCTTTTGGCGAATACGTGATCAGTCTCTATGTTTTGTGATGAACTATTGTGGGCTACAGTTTTTTTTTCCCATGCCACTTTTAGACTAACAAGATGTGCAGCGATGAACTACTGCATTGCTTGTGTTTGTGCACGGTCTTGGTTCCAGTAGGTGTATTCTGTTTTGAGGCTGTGATGGTGTCAGTCACATGTATCCCTAGTGGGTGGCACCATCTGTGTAAGTGTACACCCTTTTCTCAAACAGTTTTATTCATCATTCCAGTCCACCCACTCTTCTTTTCAATGAGCTGTTGAAACCTTGCCTCCATCTCGTACTAGACCTAAACCCTGCTATTTCATTCTTAATGCAAGTACATGTCCAGGAGGAATGCACTGTTATTCTTTCTTCTTGGTATTGACCATATGCTCTCTCTTAGCAATATATTAATAAAATAATGTAGTCATTTTTAAAAAATGGGAAAGGGGCAAGAAATACTGTATAGAGTCCTTGGAGTGGTGAACCTTCAGCACTCCAGGTGCTTTGGGCTACAACTCCCAGAATTCCAAGCCTGTATTGCCAATGACAAAGGGTTGTGATCCAAAACATCTGGAGTGCCGAAGGTTCACCACCACTGATAGACCCTCAACAGGTTGTTCTCCGAAGTTTGCTGGTATCAGATAATTCAGAATGATAAGAGGCAACATTGATACAAAGTTAATGCACAATGCGGAACATGAGGTACTAAATCACAAGCAAAGAATCACTTCCTGTTGCAGTGCAGAAGAATAAGTAAACGTTTCTAAGCCAGAGGGCTTCTAGTTGCTGACATATCACATGTTGCTTTTTAGCTCGGTAGGAACCAATATGAGACAGTAGGGAGGTATCTTGGACAAGCAAGTGCAAACTTGCTTCAAATAACATCTCACTGAAATCAGGAGGTCCACTGAGCAAACATGCAGTGCATCAGCTCCTGAGGTCTACTTACAGAACAAAAATTGTGTCCCTCATCACAATTAGTTGTAATCCATTGCCTTTGAAATCAATTGGAGAAAGCAAAGGCAGCTGTGATCCAAATAGGCAACCCCCTTTTTTGTGTCCACAAAGTTAGTACAAGCAAAAACCGTCATCAGAAGCATTGACTCTGTTGTCTTCTGCTTTTCTGATGCCTCCTCAAAGTCTTTTACTCACTGGTCAAACCAGTTTAGCAACTGTTCACTGCCTGGCTTTTTTCCCTTGCCCCAGAAGCTTTTGTTTATGTACTGTATTCAGTTAGAATGCAGGTACTCAAGCATAAGATTTCAGGTCAAGACTAAACAGAATAGAGCGGCATTTCTCATTAACTACAATTTGCAGCCTCTGAACGGCCCATAAAATACTGCATACCCTTGGCATTGCTGTGCAGTGTTCCTTTCACTTTGCATCTGACAAATGCTGTAGAAATAGATGATCAAACTACAGCCAACGGAGGCTGAAAGGAGAGAATGTACAGGGATAAATGAGAGAGGTCTACAATAACCTTTGGCGGTTCTACCCAGCTTATCTTCTCTTGGTACACACGTACATACACACCATCTTCTGTGCCTTTCTTCCAGGCTGGCTCGATGCACCCTGGGGATGGTGCTACCACTCTGGAGGGACACCCAGGTCTTTCTGGATGGGGATGGGTAAGATGTGCCACCTCGCTCCATTCATTTTACTACTTTATTTTGGAACTAGGGGGTGTTATGTTTTTGACTGCAAGGTTCAGAAGTCCCCAGCCAACGTGACCAGTGGGCATGAAGCGCTGGGAGAATTTGGGACCTGAGAGTCAAGAAGTCCATAGTCTGCTTTGTATAATGCTAATTTTAATGTTAGTTGTAAATCTCTAACATATGTTTGCTTTGCAAACAGCATGAGGTACACATATCATCTGGGATGATGAAAGGTCACTGCTCGTATCTCTTTGTTGTAGCCTTCACATGTTTGTGCCTAGGCTGAAGTGGAATGAGCAGGACATCCTCCCTTCCAACAGGAGTCACCAGAGATAAAAACGGCACATACAGTAGACTATCCTGAATGAATTGGTCAGCAAGGGATTTAGCTTGCTTTGAATTAACTCCGATTGCATTGGGGGAAACCAGCACTTCTCTCTTATTTTCTTTGTGTTCTGTTGTTGTGTTCCATCGAGGCTTCAAGGCTGCCTTTCCAGGGATGGAGACCACATATTCTCTTCCCCACTACCCACTGTTGCTAGATAGCAACTCTCTTGTCAACCCTTGCCATGAATTATGCCAGCTAGGACTGATGGGTGTGCTAGTTTAGGAGCACATGGACAGCTACACGCTCCTCCACTATCTGACTGTATCTTCACTATCTGACTCCATCCCAGGCTTCTCACAGTCGGGCCTGAAAGTTCCAAGATGCTCTCAACTCCCTGCATCAGCCCCCCACCCACACACACACACATTTTCCCCCAGACCTGCATCTTTTCCAACAGGCAGCTTGCATGAGGGCCTTACTGCCCATGGTCCATCCTGATGTCTGAACCCTACCATCTGTATTTGATTTTTGTATATACTGTGAGCTAGTTTAGGGTGGAGCTTCCTAGATGCTTTAAGCACATCCGATCTTGCCTGATTTTGGAAGCTAAGCAGGGTCGGCCCTGGTTAGTACTTGGATGGGAGAAGACCAAGGAATACCAGGTACTGGAGGAGCCTGGAGTAGGAAATGGCAAACCACTCCAGTATTCCTGCCAAGAAAACTCCATGAATATGGGGTCACGAAGAGTCGGTCATGAATGTAACGACGCAACACACACACAACAGTGAACACAGCTTTTAAATGTATTAGTCCTTTCTTTCCAAGTATGCTGGTTACATAGCCTTGCAAAGTTAAGCATGATGATCTAGAGGCACACAGACTTGGACACTATTTTGCTCTTTTAGTGGCAAAGCTGCAGCATGTATCTAAACCTACTTTTACCCTGTTCATGATAAATAAATTCTTCACTGAAAGGATCCAGACAGTGATCAGTACTCAGAGATACACACCCTTCCCAAACATACATATTCTTCCAGACGATGTTTCCACACTGAATAATCATGTGATAAGACAATAGCTTAGCTGGGACACTAGCCACTCCTTAATCCATAAGACAAACTTCTCAGGTTTTATTCTCCATTGAAGGAGCTTTCTGAGGCAGTCCCTTGTAAGCTGCCTATATAATATAATTGGGGCTTGGACATAATGAATAAGTAGCTTTTTATGTTAAAAGACTGTTTTAAGAAACATTTAAAAATGCATATTTGCAAATGTTACACCATTCACTTACCTGTCCTAAGCTTGCTAATGAAAAGAAAACAAACAGTGCCACAAAATACAGGGGTGGTTGATGGTTGGGAGATTCAGCCTTAATGGCAACTCAACAAATGAGAGAGGAGGGGGAGGGGAGAGTAATGCATTGCTTATAACAAGCAACTTTCCAAGCTCTGAGCAAAGTATGTAGGGAGATTCCTACAGGAAGGTTGAAATCAGCCTTCCAGGGCCATGGGGAAATTGCAGTCCATTTGGTGAACAGTTTATGATTCATGAACAGTGTTCCGTGTGCAGAAATGCGTACAGCCATGCTGGCCACATGGCCACAGACTTGCACAACACTGGCTCTTTGGACTGAAAATGGAGAAGAGCACCGCCCCTAGAGTCGGACACAACTAGCACGCATGTGCAGGGGGAACCGTTACATTTTATTTTTTTACTTTTTTCTAACCTTTCCTTGCTATACTCCTCCTTTTTTGTTAAAGGGGCTGAGAGACAACACAGCACTTGGCACATCGCTGAAAGAAAGCAAAATCAGGAAAACCTCCCCTTTCGCTCTTTCATAACAACAGGCAGTCCAAGAGGCTGTTAATCTCCTATGTGTTGTCTGGTTCTCATAGAAAGACACTGTGGGTACTGCTAGTAAAGGAGCATTTCTGTATGAAAGCCAAGATTCCTTAAAAAAAAAAAAAAGATTTCCCAGAGTAAAAGGGCGAAAATTCTTGGCCTTTTAACTTGGGCTGGTGCAATCAATTTCTAGAACTCCTAGATTAAGTCTTCTGCCATTGCACAACCAAGGCCCAGTATTTTCTGCATCTCAAATAGGATTTGGCATTAGGGAGTATCTCAAGAGTTGCAAAACTGTTTCAGCCTGTCACGTCTTCATTTCCTTCTTCTGGTGTAGCTTCATCCCTGATGGAACATTTCCAAGTGGAGGGTGAAATTGACAGCCCCCTTTCTTTTTCTTTAGGGGTTTCAGTGTGACCTCTGGGGGACAAACCCGCATCTTTAAGCCCATCTCAGTCCAGACCATGTGGTGAGTAAGGCTGCGGTGTGGGAGAAGATAAATGTCTGACAGTGGTGGTGGTGGTGGTGGGGAAATGTCTGTCATTTTTGCTTTCGATTGTGAGGCGGGGACTAAATGGTGCCAAAGGGAATTCTTATTATGCAGTGATAATTTCCAAGAAGATTTAGAGGAGAGAGGACTCCTTGGAAAAGTCTCTGATGTTGGGAAAGATTGAAGGCAAGAGGAAAAGGGGACGGCAGAGAATGAGATGGTTGGACGGTGTCATCGATGCAACCAATATGGATTTGACAAAACTCTGGGAGGCATTGGAGGATAGGAAGGCCTGGCGAGCTCTGGTCCATGGGGTCACGAAGAGTCGGACACGACTGAACAACAACAACAACAACAACAAGATAAGTGGGGCTCCTCCTTCTGTGCCTCTCCACCCCCCCAAAAATATTTGTTTCTCTGTTTTGCAACAACAAACCCCTTTCCCGATGTTGTTTTATAAAGCAATGTTGTGGGGAAACCTTGGCTTGTAGGCGGCGTTTGGCCCAGTTCTCCTTCCCTTACCTCCCTCGAAGTCCGCTTGAGTGGCTTGGTGTTCTGCAGAGGAAGGGAGCGGCGTGAGAGAGGGGCTCCTAGCTAAGGCCCTCGCCAAAGGACCGTTCCTTGAAGTGGCCACTGGGTTTGCTTTGCTCAAGAGAGGAGTCAGAAGAAACTGTGTGTGTGAGAGAGAGAAAAGCACAGTGCACCAGGGGTGGTACACAAATTAAACAATCAAAGAAGGAAGGAGAAAATAAACAATGGGGGTGATGGAATCTGCATGTGCATTGGGGTAGAGGAAGGAGCTGTGTGTGTAGTTGTGTGTGTGTGTGTGAGAGAGAGAGAGAAAGAGGAAGGAAGGAAGGAAGGAAGGAAGGGGGAGATGAGGGTATGTGAAGAGGATGGGTGTGTTTGCAGGGGATCCAGGAAAGCAGACCCTACTGGTAGCTCCAACTCACTTGCTTGCCTAAATCCAATTCAGTCCTTGGGCCAAAAGGGGGATTTCACAGTCCGTCTCTAAAGGTCTAAAAGAGGCTAACGTTGAATCAAGTTCTCAGTCCATCCACCTAGAGTGCTGGCTACCATGATATTTTCCTAATATTTTTTTCTGGCTGTCGCCTCTGCCCTCAGGTCAGCACTGCAGGTGCTTCACAAGGCCTCTAGCGAAGCTGTCTGCAACAACCACTTCCCAGGAGGCAGTGCTTTGAGCTGGACAGAGTGGTACCAAAAAGCGGTGAACTCCGACCAGAGCTGCGTTCATGAATGGCTAGCCATGTCTGACCTGGAGTCTGTGCGCCCCAGTTCTCCTGCAGCCTTCTCTGACCAGTCAGTGATGCCCTCCCTATCCCACCCCACCCCACCCCCTGGGGCTGGTTGGAGTGGTACTCTTGAGGGTTCAAAGGGGAACCATAAAGTTGCCCAAAATAAGGACACTTGGGGCCATCTTGATGGGGTCACCTGTACTCCCATCACTTCAACCCAACACCTTAAGTGTCCTCTTCTACAGCCCAGCCCAATCACCCAGGGGGAGATGAGAATTTAGGGGAAGGAAAAGATGCTGATTGGGGACATGGATTCAAGCAAAACCTCAAAATCCCATGCCTATTACAGTCCTGCTGCATAATTCTTTTCTGTCCTGAGTGAATAAAACTATCCAGGAAATGTAACACTTCAGGACAATATTAGATTTATCACCCTCTTGCCATTAGGGTGGGGTGGGGGGGGAGGGGAGGGGAGTCCACATAGGGAAGAGCTGGTCTGGGGCAGAGCCTGGTGGGCCGAGAGCTTTGCCGACCCTCCGTCTCTGTGCCTCAGGGCGACAGCACAGGAGATGACAGAGCGGATGATCCGGGCCAAGCTGCGTGAGGTGATGGCCACCACTGACCTGGAGAACATCACCTCCAAGGAGGTGGGATGATGGGACAAGAGGATGCTGGAGTGGAACGTTAAGGGGTGTGTGGGGGAAAAGACGATGGTGATGGAAGGGAGGCATATTTGAGGTGGAGGTGGGGTGTGAAAACAGAAGAGGGACCAGGTGGGACAGGGAAGAAGAACCGATTTGGGGGGTGGGGGTGGGAACAGAGATTTTGGGTACGGTGGCTAAAGGGATGCAATGAGAGAAGTGCCAGATGGACACATGAGTGACATCATCTCACATGGGCTCCCTTTTCTCTTCCAAAGATCCGGACAGAACTGGAGCGGCGAGCTGGCTGTAGCCTGAAAGACTACAAGGAGTTTATTGACAATGAAATGCTGCTCATTATGGCTCAGATGGACCGGCCCTCCAGAATCTTTGACTACCTCTACTTGGTGAGAGAGAGTCCAAGAAGGGAACCCTGGGGCCCCCACACCCAGCCCCAGCCCTTCCATTCTCCAATTCTTCCTTGGTGGCCAAAAGAGGGAGGTCGTTTTGCTGCCACGTTGTGGCCTCCTCAAGGGCCACATCAGTAATGATATTCAGATTAAATTATGCCGCAGCATTCTAGCAAGTTTTATTTTCTCCATCAAATGGAATTGCAGTAGATCCTTATGCTATGCACCAGTTCTACCATTAAGAGACAAGTTCCATTCTGTCTCTCTCTGTTCTTTTGTTGTGATCCACTTACTCCCTATTGTTTGCTATTTGCTATAATTCAGAAATGAATGCTGTAGCAGGTATGAAGTAGGGAGAGGAAGATGGACTTTAGTAGGATCAAGAGGAAGAAGTTGGGCCTTCTTTTTTTGTAGTGGTGTTTCTTCCCTATCATGGTGTGAGGTTTTAGGGTTGAGCCCGGTGGAAGCACCCTCATTCTCTGGATTCATGTCTACAATAAATGACTCCCTTTTTTATATCAAAAGGTATGAACATGTGTTTCCAGGACATCCAAAAGCTGTTTAGATCCACTTTTACATTCAATCTCTTGTGGTGACCCAATAGGGTTTCAAACAGGTTTGAACACTTAGTCTCAAATGGCTTATTCAAAGAACAATTCCAACAACTAGGTTATTCCCAGGAGTTTAGGTTACGTAATGATGTCTCTGTTGTTACTGGCAGCAAAGACAGATACCTGGGAGTTGAGTCATAGGAGCGGGACTTCTTTTCTTGCGGGATCAAAATATGTTACTACTCATTTAAGTAGCTTCTTCAGAAAAGAAGTCCAGTTGTTATGACTCAACTCCCCAATCACCTCACCTAGAAGAGGACTAAGAATCTCTACAGAAACAAGGACAGGTGTTCTTCCTGGGCTCAGTCACTCGTCCACCTTGGATCATCCTCAAAGGGGTCCCATGCTATGGCTCCCATCTCCGAGTCAGCTCCTGGGAGAACCTCCATTGTGCCTTCTCCTCCTTCTCCCCCTCTGTCTGTGCTTTCCCTGCCCTTAACTTCTTCCTCCATTCCCACGCCAGTAATCACATTTTGTATGGCCCTCTTAGTGGCATGAAAGATAAAGTGACTGGTTTTAGCCCTGGATATTAAAACAAAACACACCAGGAAGAAGCCTGAGTGTTGTTGTTTTTTTTAAAAAAAACATGTAAGCATGTATCTAAACTCAAGCACATGGTCTTGGTAAATGTCTCACCCAGCTCTCATCCAGGATCCTTGGGGCCAGAGATGTTTAATGAGCAGCTCCACAATGTACTACTGTATATATACCCGGCAGTAATTTGCCCATAGTCAGACTGACCTCTGTGTCTTGTCCTGTTTCATTCTTAGGGCTCTGAGTGGAATGCAGCCAACTTTGAGGAACTCCAGAAGAACAGGTGTGCGTGGTCTGTACCTAGACAACAAAACTAGCACCTTGAGGAAGTTCAAGATCCCCCCAGATTTTGAGATGAGCATTTGCCAAGATTCCTGGTTTCTACTTGTTTTCCAGTTAGAAGGGATGTCTGCTGACACTGGGTTTCACTCTCATGTACTGAGAGAGAGGGCGGGGGGACAGACAGGGAACGGAGCTGGGTAACATTAAAGCAAAGCAAAGTGTTCTGCTTATATACCGCCCTATACCACTTCCAGTAGTCTCTGGGCGGTTTACAGTTTAATGACAGTACGCAGGCTACACATTTTTGGATGGCAACAGGCTGCACTGGCTAGGGGGATTCTAAGAGTTGTGGTCTAGCAAAATGTCATTTTCCAGCTGGGAGGTTGAGGACACACTGATTCCCTGCTGCCTTTTCTAGAGTCACCCACATCCTTAACGTCACCCGTGAGATTGACAACTTCTTCCCGGACCAGTTCACTTACATGAATGTGCGGCTGTATGACGAGGAGGCCTCCCAGCTGCTGCCCCACTGGACGGACACCTACGGCTTCATTTCGGATGCCCGGTGAGAAGTGGACATCGAGATAGAAGATGTAGACAGGAAGGCGGCTGCAGCATCGTGCCTTGCAAAGAGGTTAATTAACGTTGCCCCAGTCTGGCTGAGGATACGGCATGCTCAGAAATGGTTCTTCTGTAGGGTGTAAATCCTTGGGCTGAGCTGACCTGGCATGGGGAGACCTGCTTCATAAGAAACTCTCCCCGCTTCTGAAATGTCATATGCCTGTAGGGGCCATTTTGGCAGTTCATTGAGAGAACTAGTAATGAAATATGGTAACGGTTTTGATCCATTCTCTTCTCCCCTCCCTTAGATTTATTTTTTGTGGGGGGGGGAGGGACATGCTTGCTGCATCCCTTGCCTCAACAGGATCAGTTTCTCTCATATGGTAGACTTCTGGTTCTGAATCCCACCCTTTCCGGCAGGCAGGCCTGAGAATGAGTTGGAGATATTGTCAGGTCGGACACAGCCAGTGACCCATTTGGAACGGCAAGGCACCCAAATCCAACTGCGTCCTCACTTGTTGGAAGATTCCTAGTTTATAGCCTGTTGTCACTAACAGGAACAATGCCTGCGGATTTCCTCATGTTTGTCCAAGTAGAGAGCCTTGCCTCTTGAACAACCAGAATTCTTTCCAAAGGGGTACTTAGTGTTGCATTCATCCCAGAACACGATCAAACACTGCAGCCTTGGCAGAATACAAGGAGTTTCTGGCTTGTTAAGGTCGAGTTAGGCCAAAAAAATAAAGGGGGAGGGGAGGGTGGCATGCATTCTGGAGGCTCATTTGAGTGTTTTGCTTTGTTTTCTGGGTGTTGTTGAGAGAGCTCTGCTTACAGCGACCGTTCTCTCTTGCAGGGCGAAAGGTCGAGTGCTGGTTCATTGCAAGATGGGCGTGAGCCGCTCTGGCTCCACAGTGATCGCCTATGCCATGAAGGAGTATGGCTGGTCCCTGCAACGGGCCCTCTGCCACGTGCGGGAGCGGCGCCCGATCGTCCACCCCAACCCAGGCTTCATGAGGCAGCTTGAGTTTTACGAGGGCATTCTGGATGCCAGGTAACTGCAAGGAACAGGAAGGGAAGAGAAGGGACAGTGTGTACAGGAGGTGGCCCATGGGCCTGGTGGGTTTGCTGCTCTCTAGGAATTGCCTTAACGGCTCTTCTAGAAAATAAACACAGAATTGCTGCTGGCTTTCAAGGAGCAGGCAACACATCACATGAGAGCATGGGCAACGACACTCTGCCGATCGCATCTCACCTGGAAAACTGACTTCAAAGAAATGGGGCTACTGAGATCAGAGAAGAAGAGATAGGGGGTTGTTAAATGATTCAGTCATCCTTCTCTCTCCCATGGTGTTAAGTAGCTGTTTGCAAGGCATATATACTGGATGGGCATGATATCCTCCATGGAGGCATGGGGGAAATGGGCGGCCTGAGCATGCGGCGAAAGTTAAAGCACTCCACACCGCTTCTTCGATGCCCATTCAAAAGGGCTGCTTGGTATCATGCTTACAGACAGTCTTTGTTTTCATGGAGTTTAGATAAGAAACTGCTTGCTGCAAAATTAGCCCAGAAACTGAAATAAGGAAGCAATAGGTTAGGATTGTGATCTGACCTTCAGTCGTTTTGCTTAGTAGGCTCTTTCTCAAAAAATGATATAGCATTTGTGGTAGGAGCACAGCCGCATAAGGAGAACTTGTATCACTTACGACATCGGAATGTTACTCATTTCACTGCGTATCTCTCTGCAGCAGACAGAAAGATGCATGGGAACAAAAGGTTGGGGACGCTCACTCAGAAGGCTCTGTGGAAATAAGTGATGCCAGCAGCGATCTTTCAGGAAGCCCAGACTATGAGACTCTAAGTTCAGAAGAAGAAGAACCTGTGGAGCCCGTGACCACCCCCCAGTATTGCTTTCGACCTTTGAGGGAACCCCCTGAAGAACCCAGCTGCCCTTCTTTTGACCTCCCTCTGAGCCCCCAGCTTAGTCTTCCAGCAGCAGAGGAACCTGGAGCATCCGATGACTCAGGAGCTGAAGAAGTGCGGAGGCATTTGGCTACCATGAGAGTACCTGGGAAACCAGCCACGCCTCGACGGGAGCGCATTAACCTCTATGCCGTCATGCGCAGCATTAGTGAGATGGATAGCCCGGAACCGGTCTCTGTGCCAGAAGACAGTGCCACTGAGGAAGAGGTATGGGTGGGCCATGCAAAGGCATGTGAGCAGGGAAGGGCAGGTGGGTGGAGTAAGCAATCTCGAGTCAAGGAATAACAGAGCCCGGAATACCATATGAAACCAAGTGCCAGTGCACACTTAGATGCTGATCAAGGGGCAACAAAGCTGGAACCTATTGGGGGGTGTAAAGAGGAATGGCACCAGGAAAACTTTGGGAAATTCTGCGTACAGTAGCTGCTGAAACTCAGATCACCTCTCCTTCCCCCAACAGGTATTTCTTCATGCTGAGAGGGAGACCCCTGTGAACATGGAACTGTCTTCTCAAAATGAGGAGAAACTGAGTTCAGCAACAGACTCTACAGCAAAGAGGTCTCTGCCAAGGGCAAAGCAGGCACACGGGCGCAGGCCTGGGCGAGGTGGCCGCCAGGGTTCCCGGGGCCACTCTCAGCCCTGCAAGCAGCTCTCATACCATCTGGCACCAGGCAGGGTGAAGAAAGTTGTTCGGCACATGGAGGGACCTCTCCCGGATGCCCCTAAGCCTGCTGTGCAGCACCGCCTCTCTGTAGCTCAGTTGGCAGATGCTGCTCTAGTGGTGAGTCGGACCAAAGAGTTTGAAGGACAGGCAGATCTTGAAAGCCTGCAAAAGCTTCCGTCGCCGTCTTCGAAAGAGTCCCAACCGGAGGAAAACACTGCTCTCTGTTCCGTGCCGTCCTCTCGGACCCGGCGGATGGTACGCCAGGCCAGTGTTGACATGGACCCCAGCTTAGGATGAGCGGTCACTGCCTTTCCCCTTTCTAATGTTATTCAGTGGAGCAATTTGTGGAGGGCAAAGGCTAGACAGAGGTGCTTTTCTTTATAATGGCACTGTCCTCCTCCTGCACCAGCCTTAATGGCATTTAGCTTGGATAAGGGCATCTTGAGCTCTATCATAGAGGAGGACAGAGCCGAGGAAGAGAAGAGATATGCTTCAGTAGACGGAAATACTTTACAAGCTCATAGCCACACCTTTCCATGGGGAAGCCAAACCGGCAGTCTGGTGCAGGACTCATTCCATCCACTTGTCTTAAACTTCTTTAACTGCCCTTAAACCTGTGCAGCTCTGGGTTTTGTACTGCAGGCCATTTCTCCTCATTTCTTTAACTTGTAATGGATGGCACAGGGCTTCCGGGCATGGGACCAGGGCAGGAGCTCTCACTGTGATCCAGAGGGAGCAAATGGCCCCTTCTTTTTGCACAGACACACACATTGTGCCATTGCCAGCTTTACTCTGCCTGAGAATAAAAAAAAAAGATTGTTCATTTTTCCAGTGGTGGTTGCCCTAGTCTTGTCCTCTCTTTTAAAGCATGTTCAGTCACATGAAAATGGGGGGGGGGGGACTCTTTTTTCCTCAAGACAGGGATCCTGAGGGGAGTTACTTGCCTTAAACACGACTAGCGATTTATGTAAAGAGAAATGCAGGGCTGGCACAACACATCTAAAAGTCCCTATATCTTAACTTCCACAAAGGTTTCAATCTTGCCTTAAATTAGCAGAACACAAAGAACAGGGCAACTGACAAGGTCTAATCGGGTGGTTTACAAGATGAGATAAATCAAGCGAGCAAGCCAAAAGTCTAGAGACAAATAGATTATTCTGACAGACTCCTTATGGGTGGTACTAGACCAAATTCCACACACATAACAAACACAGGGCAGGCTAAATGGATGAACAAGCGTTTATTTACAAAAGGCAGAGCAAAGGAAAAACAAATAAATCTGCAGACTTCAAAATCCATATAAACAGAAGCAACATAACAAGCATTCTTTTCTGGATAGATTCACCCATGCAAGATGACACCCCGTTGTTTTGTGTGATGGTGCTGGGAGCTAGGGATTAGGGCAAAGCTTGAAAAAAAAGTCACTTCTTGGAGAGTAGCTCAAAATCCCCCAACCAGCACAGCCGCTAGGCCATAAAAATGTTTTTCCTAAGGTTTGGGCATGGATTTCCTGTGACCACAATAGCCATCTGACCTCCTGCTGCATTGTGCAAGACTACACGATTGCAATAGTGGTGTTCGTCTGTTTCAGCATGTATAACAAAAAAAATCCAAAACCCTCTTTCAACATCCATAGCAAGAAGAGAGCAAAACGGTTTTATTAATATATTATGTTTTGCGCTTCCTTGGATACAGGCTTCCATACATGGTACCTTTCAAGGTGTTTTGTAACCGAAGGGATGATCTATGAGCCTCTTGAATTTGCTCGCTCCCCCCCCCCACACACACTTCCCCCCTGTAAACACGAGTTGCGAGAGGAATCCTTGCACCCAGTCTCACTGCATCCGTCTTTCTACACGGGTGGCTATTTTAATCTACTTGTTTAAAAATGCTGGTGGGGAGAATAGTTTTTCCTTCTTTCTGCTCACCTCTGCGCCGTGATTTTATTGCTGCAATGCATTTTAGAATCTGTAGTCTTTTGCCTCCGTCGATCGAGGAGTGCCGCATTTCATCCCTGCTAAGGAACACAGATACTGTATATAAATAAACATAATTAGACTACCGTTTAGAAAAGAAAATCCCAGGTGTATTTTAGAAGCGGTACTGAAAATGACAACGGCTTGCTGAAATCAAGAGACACGCGGCCAAGATTTTATCCGCAGCAGTGACTCTGCATGAGCGTGTTCCTTCTGAAGCAGAAAAAACTAATAATATTTTGTGCTTTCAGTCTGGTCTCCTTTGGTGAAGTCTTTTAATAATTGCGTACCCTCAAGCGGATTCCCACTCACGGTGATCTTTCTTTGAGTTTTCAAGATAAATTATTCTGAAGGGTTTATCAGTTTTGGAGATGATCTGAGATTTGGAAGTCTGCTCAGGGCTACACAAGCTGTTCTCGCAGCTTGTGTAGAGACAAAGCCAAGCAGCTTGTGTAGAGACAAAGCCGAGAAGTGTGAACGGCAGCGCTCTTAACTCCAGGAGCTATCCACCCGTTACTTCTTATTTCGTATGTGGAGTTAAGGACGGCTTGGATTATCAGACCAACCCCATATAATTTATCTTTTAAGATGCAACAAAATATTAAGCAACTGACGTTCCCCCGCTTACAGCCGAAGTACAACCCTAAATCGCAACTCATCGAGAAAACCCGTTTTCTGCAAAAAAAAAAAAAATGAGGCGCGTTTGTTGCACGGCACCTTTAATGACTGCCCCCGATAAATTCTGAAGGGAAAGAAAAACCTGATCCCTTTTGCTCTATCAACCTACTCTCTCTCTCTCTCCCTGTCCTATAGTCGTCGCCCTAGACGCGGAAGGAAATGGAACCAAAACTACAACCACCGGCATGCCCCGCGGCAAAATGGGTGCGGCGCATGCGCAGAAAGCTCCTCCCGCTGTTGCTATGGGAGCCTGCTGCGGGAAAGCTGTCAGGAGGGCAAAGTTTAGTAGTTGGAGATCCCGAGTCCTTTTGGTCGTCTCAGGCCGGTGATTTGGTGACGGTGGGGGCGGGGGGAGAGGAAGGGGGTAACGCCGCCCTTTTCCCTCGGTCGTGGTCGCCATGGTGACCCCGGCGCCGCTCCGGCCAGGCTAGGCGATGCCTGAAGGGGAAGGGAAGAGCCCGAGGAGAAGGCCGCGGCGGCGGAGCCCCTGCCTGGGATGAGGATGATGATGGCGCGCCCCCAGATCATCCACAGCGGCCACTTCATGGTGTCGGAGCCCCACGCCGAGCCCGACCCGGATCCGGACCCGAGCCCCGAAGAGTTACTCCTGAGTCCCCGGTCGACGGGTCCGAGGCCGGGGCTGGGCGAGGCGGCGGCGGAGGAGGAGGAGGAGGGAAGAAAGGCCGGCTCCGGGAAGGAGAAGAAGATGAAGGCGGCAGCGGCCCTGGCCTCCGGGAGGAAGAAGAAGGCGGCCGGGGCCCCGGCCCGGTCCGGCTACGACTTCGACACGGTGAACGAGGGCACCTGCCAGATCTACCGCTACGGCCCGCGGAGCAGCGGAGCGCTCAACATCGACGCCTCCCTCACCAAGCTCTTCGAGTGCATGTCGCTGGCCTACAGGTAGAGAGAGAGAGACACACACACACACACACGCACGCACGCACGCACGCACACACACACACACACACACACACTTCTCCCCCGTGGCTGAGACAGCCGTGGGGGGCAGGACGAGGGGGGGTGGGTGGGTGGGAGAGGAGGGCCTGTGGGGAGAGTGTGACCTCCCCCCACACACACACACACATGGTGCAATGCAAGGCATGGTGAGGCTTAGGGCCCTCTTTGGCTCCCAGGGTCTGCCTGCCGGGTGCCTTCCCTGCTTGGGTCCCTTGATGAGAAGTAGCGCTTGCCTCCCAGTCAGTTGGCTGAGCCTCCTCTTCCAAAACCCAGATAGAATGATCCAGTCTTGGGTCTCTCCTCAGTGGCCAAGCAATTCAGATGCCCAAGAAGTGCCCCCGAGACAGACAATATATAGACGAGATAACTCACAACTGCTCCACTGGCATTCAGAACCCTGCTGCCTCTGATACTATTGGGAAGATAGACACCAAGAATGATAGCTATTGGTTGTTGTGAGTTTTTTGGACTGTTTGGTCGTGTTCTGGAAGTTTATCTTCCTGACGTTTCGCCAGACTCTGTGGCTGGCATCTTCAGACGGCAAGGAGCTCAGGGAATGAAGATGCCAGCCACAGAATGTGGCAAAACGTCAGGAAGAAAATCTTCCAGAACATGGCCAAACAGCCTGAAAAACTCACAACTATCAGATCCCGGCCGGGAAAACTGTTGAGAGTGCATAATAGCTAATTGTTTGTCAGATCCCATTTTCAGGCCGTCCACCATGGGGATCATCACTGTCCTTTGATACTGAAGAGTTGATGCGCATACTTCTGCTTGTCTTGAATTCTTTGCCAGCCAGCCTCGTAATAGAGCAATGAGTTGTAATATTATGAGACAGAAAACACATATAATTTTACATATAATTTTATCCTTCTCTGTCATCATGATCCACCTTCTCTGCTGAGCTAAACAAAAGAAAACTCTAAATGATGTAATCTTCCAGTCTCTTCATCATTTAACTCATATTTTGTGCAGTTTTTTCAGCCATTTGCCTACCCACCTTGAATTCCTGAAGCTGGTGTTGTAATCCATGCTTTCACCTAAGGTGTAAAAATGTGTTTTGCATCTTTCTTACCCCCTTATGCTGCATTAAAGTCTAACAAGAGCATTCCAATTTTAAAAATGTCTCTGCTGCTTCTCTTTATCTTGTTCATGGTTACACATAGATAGTATGTTCAAAATTATTCAAAAATTCAAAATTTCTGTTACTTTCATGCATGAAAACAAAAGAGCAAACCGTTCAGAAGCACAGGTACATTCAGTGTGTGGGGGGGCGTTGTTACAGTCGTGACCGACTCTTTGTGACCCCATGGCCATGGAGTTTTCTTGGCAGGAACACTGGAGTGGTTTGCCATTTCCTACTCCAGGCGCCTCCAGCACCTGGTATTACCTGGTGGTCTCCCATCCAAGTACTAACCAGAGCCGACCCTGCTTAGCTTCCAAAATCAGGTGTGATTGGATGTGCTCAGGGCATCTAGGCAGCTTGTCACATAAAGTAGTTGAAGCCAAAACATTTTCCCATAGTATGTTTCTTATTAATGATGTTAAATAACAAAAGCAACAAGAATAAACATTATAAAAATACAAATGATCAAGTCCATTGTGATGGTGTGTGTGTGTGTGTGTGTGTGTGTGTGTGTGTGTGTGTGTGTGTGTGTGTGTCTGTGTCTGTGTCTGTGTCTGTGTCTGTGTCTGTGTCTGTGTCTGTGTGTGTGTCTGTGTGTTCTGCTTATATACCACCCCATACCACTTCAAGTAGTCTCCGGGCGGTTTACAGTTTTTAAATTACAATATGCAGGTTACACATCCCCCCCCCCACCCCAGCAAGCTGGGTACTTGTTTTACTGACCTCAGAAGAATGGAAGTCTGAGTCAACCATGTGCCTGCTACCTGGGATTGAACGCCGGGTCGTCAGCACGGTTTTATTAGTGGATAGAGTAATAGACTCAGGGGACTCAGTACCCAGGGCTGTGCCATGGAAACTCACTGGGGGTGTAGAACTGGTCAAACCACTCATTATATTGTCTCAGTTACCTTTAGAACAATGTTAGGGTCACTTTAAGTCAGTTCTGCCTTTATGGCACCTAACAGTCTCAACACCATCTAAACTATGCATGTTAAGTCTTTGGAACATTGGAACTTAGCTTGTACTGAATTAAATCTTTGGACCACTTAAGCCAATATGGCCCAGCTCTGAGGGACTGAAATGGCTTTTTAGGGTTTCAAGCAGAATTCTCTTCTAGCTACCTCCAGGGTTCCCCCACATCCCCTATCTAAGAACTAAAGGGCCTTGCTTAGCTTCTAAAATCTGATGCCAGCTGTTCATGGTTCAATGATGGCATACAAGACTGGCTGGCAGTTGACCAAGTTGGGAGGTCTAGATATAATATAGATTTTGGCCTGGTCCTCCAAAATTGCAGTGTAGCTTGTTCTCTGCCATAGGCTGTTAGCTATTTTGGAGTGTTGCTGACCCACATTGGGACCTGTGACGTACTTGCCTAGGGAGAGATTCCTCTTGCTCTCTTGCTAAATCGTTCTGGTTGTTAGACTGTATCATAGACACATGGAAATCCCTTTGGCCCCCATTCTCAATTAAGCATCTCTTGAGCTTTGATTTGTTCAATTAGTAATCAACTTCCTTAATCATAAAAAAAAGTGTTCCCTTTGATATCTGGAAGAGACGGAATGCCTTCAATAATGGATATTTCTGTTGTGGTAGTGGATAATAGGTGTGTAGTTGTCATGAGTGTTCATAAGTTATAGACATGCGCAATGATTAACTTCCACTGCCCTCAGATCCTACAAATGTATTGTCAAAGAATGGTTGGTGGGGAGCAAATATGAGAAAATTCGCCCACAATGGTTGATGCATGGTTAGATTGCATCAAAACTGACCAACTTCTACAGACAAGTAGTTGTCTTGTTACAGGACATGTTTTCCTGTTCCTGCCTCCTTTTCTTTCTTCCTAAGAGAGATAGCTAATGAACTCTTGACTGCCGTTCTGATGACTAAAGTGAAGAATGGTCTGTTCTGCATAATTCAAAGGCATGTCCTAAAACTTCTCAATTATTTCCATCACTTCTGATGAGTAGAAGAGAGAGTGCACTGAGCAATAAAAGAAGCACCTAGGGAAACTTATGAAATATTCTTGGAAACATTAAAGGGGGGGAATGGGCTCTGTAGCCAATGTTTTGGAATGTTCCTTGGGGAAAAATTCAAACGAGATTAAAGACAAGAAACCTACAGTCTTCTGGTCACACATAGAGACCAGGGCTCTTGATTTCTGCCTGTGTGCCTCCTAGAGGTTCCAAATCCTCACCCCAAGCACCTTTCTTACTTTTTAAAAAGTAACTTTTGACATAGTTTACAGGGATAAATTGAACATGTAATGGTAGAAGCAATAACAACTTCTGTTTTGAATCACACTGCCAAACTATCTGTCCACATATTGGGAAAAGGCACTTTTGGTTTTTTCAAGTTCTATAAATGATTGAAATGGACAGTCCCACACTAGAACAAATTTCAGTCAGTATTGTGTCCCTAGCAATGTTCAGCACTTGACAATAAAACAGGATTTTCCCACACAATTCCACAACAGGATTGTATGCACCACCTCATTTAGATATTTACACTCCACTTTTCAGGGCAGAAATCCTGCATAAAGTGGCTTACAGTGCAATTGATCTGTTATAAACAAAGAGCGATAATTACTTCTTTTAGAAATTCCTAATTTTCTTTCAATTTTATGCATGATGCCAATAAGCAAACTGATCCCTTAGAATCCTCATCTAGTATGAATGTTATCAAGCACTGTAGCATTCTTGAAGAGATTCATAGAACTGGACAATGTGGACCAGCATGTTAGGAGTTGTCTCTAATATGATTTTCAGATTTCTGATATCAAAGAGTTTTCAAGTGAACTCAGCTTTTTTGTGCAGGTGGGATTTTGAACTAAGCATAAAGGAAAGAAAACGTCAGGAATTTGCTAGCTTGGTTAGAACAAGGTATCCTCCAAATCATACCTCCCAGTCAGCATTCTCCAGTTGTCTTATTATCCCAAACAGCATCGCTTTGTTCTACCTAGAGATGGGAATGGTAGTCCAACAACTTTGGAAAGTGTTCGTTTAGAAAAGATTGCCCCATGTGGAATCGTCTGCAGCATAGCTTTTGGGAAAGTTCACTTTACCCTCAGCTCACAAGAGTGAAGCTGAATTTTTAGATTTGCCCATGGTAACATTATATTTTGGATCTTTGCAAGGCCCTCTAATTGAGATATCAGCCTGGCTTTATTAATCATTGAGGCTGCCTCAAAATGGAATATTGTTGACCCTGTAGGATGAGCAGAAAAGGAATGTGGATTCTGATCTCTTTGTTCTTCATGCATTTGCTAAGTGAAATGGCTGCCAGGCTTGAAATGTTGTAGAGCAGAGTGTAGAGGTGGTCAGAGAATGTACTTTGTCACCCTTGGCATGTGGGATGTTTGTGAGCATTCACGTGAACATCAGAAAGGTATGATATTGGTGCATTTTGATTACTGATTAGATATGGAGAGTAAGTGGTGTGGCAGCTATTCTTTTCAGTTTGTAGACTTAAGAAGTTGACTTGTTAGAATTGATTTTGCCAGATATGACCTTTTGGTAGCAGGTTACATTGAGGACATAGTGGAAATTAATGCTATGTATATTTGGTGTATAGACAGGGCACAGTTTTTTCTAACAAAAAAGAGAAGAAACCACTGAAGTAAATTCATTGTAAAAGTTTTTTCATCATTTTAGTTACTTAACTCAAAACTTCATTTGTTTTTTGGAGACACTATTATTGATCAGGGTTAAAAATGTTTTAAATTGTTCTCATACTATATGCCTCCAATATATTTAGTTTAGGTTTCTGTCCAGAAATTTTTGTCCAGCACTTACTGACTTCTCACAGCTGGAGTTTTGCAATAGTATCAAATGCTGGCACCCTAAATAATACATGTAGTAGAAGAATAGGAGCATGCCCTTCCTGCCACCTAAAGCTAGATGGTTTTTTCTTCTTCTCTTTTATCAGGACCAAATGACATTCCACACAGATGTTGTCTTGATTGTGTAATTTTAATACTAAAAATTTGTCTTGACGTGCAGACGTGCATCAGAAAAATCAGGAAGAGAAATAAATGTAGAAATATGTTAGGCTGAGGACCAGCAAAGCTCCTTTTCCCTGTCCATGGCCTCCAGTTGTCTTTTCCATTTATAATCCCACTGCTTCTTACTTCTCTCTCCATTTGCCATAAAATCAAAGCTGAAGAACCTGCCATCCAAATTAAGTACAGTATATCTTTGCAAATTTTCTTCAACTTGATAGGACACCAAAAACTAACTACTGTATATAGTCAGGACTGTTGGTAAAATATTCTTGCCTGTTATATTTTGGCATTTCTTCCTGTTCTCAGGTTTGTTGATCAATCTAGTTCCTCTTGAAAACAAGATATATTAGAAGTACCCATTGGGCTTTGTTTTCTTATTTCTAGTGGGAAAATTGTATCTCCCAAATGGAAGACCTTTAAGGGGCTGAAGCTTCTGCAGCGTGACAAGATCCGCCTCAATAATGCCATATGGAGGGCCTGGTATCTGCAGTGTGAGTAGTTTGGAACAGGGCAAAGTTAAGTGCCGACATGTTCATTCTGTTTGAAAGTAAGTGCTCTCTCTTTACTGTGCAGGAGAGGAGATCATTTCATACAGAATTCTGGACTACAAGCAAAACATCACAAAAGCAAGAGTCTTGGGGGGGGGGAGAGATAGATAGAGAGATAGAGAGAGTTACTTCAGGATGCAAAACTATCTTTTCATTTGGAGGATGTTAAAATCTGATAAAATTCCAGGTGATAAGTGAACACTGCGTTTATCTGAAGCTATGTTGAAGTGCTCAGCTCTCTCTCTCTTTCATTCTAACTGCAGATGTGGAGAAGCGGCAGAACCCGGTGTGTGGCTTTGTGACTCCACTGGAGTGTAATGATGTAGATGAGCATCGCAAACCTGAGGTGAGCAGGAATTAATCTTGAGCCTTGCTGGCTTGTTATATAGCCTCCTTGAGTTGACTCTTCGCTGTCCTTCTACTTGGCAGGCTGTCATCATGGAAGGAAAGTACTGGAAACGCCAAGTTGGGGTTGTTATTCGGGAGTATAACAAATGGAGGACCTTTTTCCATACCCGAGTAAGTTTTTTTTTACCCCAAAAGATGTATTTCTTGTATCCCTGTTCCTCTCCGGATGTGGTTTGTTCCCAGTTGTTGTTCTGACATAAATCTTGTTAATACCAGGCGAGGGGATATGGTAACCTTGTCCTAATAGGGTCTTGGGACCCAGAATACAGACACTGGTGGCCATACAATTAGCTGGGATTAGACTTATCTTGTTAACTTATTTGGAGAGATGCCTTAGCTCATAGATTCATATCACTGTCTACAGGAGTCATTCTGTTCATAGCATTCTTAGCAGAATGCTCCTTGATTTCCAGTGGACAGTGCTTGGCTTTCTCTGTTGTTCCAATGACGGGGTTCCAGGGCCAGATTGTTATCTGGTGGATGATGTGGCTAATACAATAAAAAGTTTAGAGGAACCCCTACAGCTGCTGTAACTTGTGTTCCTCGGTCACATTTGTATCGTCCTGCCTGTCATGGCACCTTGAGGCTCAACGTTTGAACGAGCTAGCTGTGAAAATGCAGAAGTCGGGGAACTGTTTCTTAGAATGTGTTACTTACACTTCAAGTTTTGCTTTCTTATTTAAGAAAGATAACTAAATTAATTATTTATACACTGAAATACCATCCCTTTATCATCAACTAAATACCCACAAAAGAGCATAGGGCAAAAGCACAAGCCCACTAGAGTCATGTGATAGTCCTCTTTTACAATTTGATGATGTCACACCCCGCACACAGAAATAAAGTATTGAAGTATTTATTAAATTACAGCATACTGTCACAGGGATTCTTCACTGCAAAAAGCAATTATTTACAAGTAACTTTGTATTTGCTACTAGTTGCTTCCAAGCTCTAGATATAGTAATTGCATCTGTGTTGATCCGTACAATCCTGTTGTTTTGTTTTAGGTCCAAAAGAAGATGGACAAACCAGTCTGTGGTCCTCCTCAGGTGCTATTTCAATCCTTCATTTGGCCTTTTTTTCACTGCACCCTATAGATCCCCCCCCCAAATAGCAAGAAACTGAAACTGGAAATGCTTGTACTTGCCTAGAAGCAGAGTAACATTTCAGCCTTTCTTTTGGTTTTGGTGTTGCAGTTCATAATTCTTTCTCTTTGACTTTTTTGGGGGGGTAGGAAGTAGCTGATACTGTTCCAGGGGTGGAGCTGAACAGTGAAGTGGCAGTTGGCTGTCCCATGGACCTTGACCCTTTGCATGACCTAGAAGCATTTTTAGACACCATTTACTCCAGCCGCAATCCCTATGGTGGCCCAAACATACGTGGCCTTGGTGAGTAGCTTGGCTTTGTGCTTTTCCACCCATTTCAGGATCTGCGCCAGGGATTCGTAATGAAGGCTGTCTTCTTAACACCTTGTGGCAGAGAGCCTTCCATGTATCTTAGCTCTGCTCATATAGTGATGGGCCATACTTGGTTATATAATGGAATGGCCAGTGAGTGATATTCTTTCTTGTTCTGTCCCCTCAGCTCACCAGGGCAATGCGGACATGATCCAGCCCACTCTGACTCAGCTACATCCTATCTTTGGAGAGGAATTCATGGACAACTTAGATCCCATTCATGGTAACACTATAGAATCATCAGACTCATGTTGTCTGACCTGTAGGCCTTTCTCTTCTTTCTCAGAAATTAGGTGGTGGAGCTTGCATGCATAGTTATATTTTGAGTAGGATCAGTGTGCGCACAAACTCATCTCAGTTTCTGGGCATTTAGAATTGACCATTTGTATACTAAATGCAGTGTAATGTAAGTGTGAGTTGCTCCCTAGGATGTGCGCTTGGATAGTAAAGCTTATTTTCCCAATATGACATGAGAGATGCCTTTTAGATTTCTTAGAATAGTATTGTGCATATTTTATGAAACTTTGTTTTTAACTCTCATAGTTTGGAAGAAAATTGTGGAAAATGTGATATATGTGTCTATTATATGTACCTTCCCAGGTACTAAAATCTATTTCAGTACCCCTCAGCTGTGTCCTGGTGTAATGAGTTGTACATAGTGCAAGAAATAACTATAGCTTTCTAGATACGTAGAATGCGTTCCTGCAAGAAGTCTTCCTGATGCTGGCACTTGTGCTATTTCAGCATGGGACCTGGTGGTTCTGCCATACTTTGAGGATTTGCCAATCATGGTTACCTTTTGATTTAACATCACTGGGAATAGGTATATTGTGTTAGGGCATTTTTCTGTGTTATGGTTTGATTGTGATACTTTTTAAAGGTTTTTAGTTTTGTATTATATTGCTTTCTGAGATAGGTTGATATAAGGCAGGTAAGAAATATTGCCCAGGATCCTGGTGAGGATTTACTCATATGTTACATTGCATAAAGGGGCATGGTGGCTCAGTGGACTAGAGCTGAAACTGTCGGCTGCAAGGTCAACAGCCCAACGATTCGAATCCTGGGTGCCACACAGTAGAGTGAGCTCCCACTGTTAACCCCAGCTCCTGCCAACCTACCAGTTTGTAAGCATTTAAATGCAAGTGGATAAATAGGTACCGCCGTAAAAAGTGGGAAGGTTGACAGTGTTCTATGTGTAGAAATGCATTCAGCCATGCCAGCCACATGGCCACGGACTTGCACAACACTGGCTCTTTGACTTAGAAATGGAGATGAGCACCACCCCTAGAGTTGGACACAACTAGTGCACATGTGTGGGGGAAACCTTTACCTTTTACCTTTTTTACATCATGTAACTTGCTGTGAGGCATTGACAATAACCAATAAGGCAGTGGTCACATTATTTAGTGTCTTCCTGTTTCACCATCAGGTGCACACCTTTCAGTGTGCTCCCACTTTCAGTGACTGGTGAAGATGACTTTGTGTACATTGGGTTAATTTTTATTAGCAGTGTCTCTCACCCAGAGTTATGTATATACTCTGGCTATCCAGTTGGTGGTATGCTTGAGGATAACTTTGTTCCAGTAGAGTCCCCATCTTGCTCTAATCTTTGGGTTCACACTGTTTGCTCAGGCAACGTTACACTGGAACTCCCAATCTTCCCTTCTCACTGTTTTTCTTTATCTCCAATCTCTCTCTCTCTCTCTCTCTCTCTCTCTCCACCCCCTCCCCACCCCCAGTTTGCATGGACTCTTGGCAGTCAGCCTGGCTAACTTCCCTTCCATCTGTCATGGCCTCCAGTGGTTCAGCATTGCTTCTTGTGCCACTTCTATTTCTCCTGAGTCCTTTGAACTTCTCTTATCAGTTCCAACAAACACTGCAAGGAAAGGTAACCTGAGCAGTTTCCCCCCTACATATTGGAACCCTGCCTGTAATCCAGTGCCTAGTACGATCACTGTAGTCCCGGGCAGAGTTTGTGATCAGTGTTGTAAATGTACAGTAGGACCCCGGTATCCGCTGGGGATTGGTTCCAGGCCTTCCCGTGGATAATGAAAACCATGGATAAGAGAGAACGTCTGCCCACCCACCTCCAAACTGCCGTTTCCTGACAGTAGCTTGCTTTACAGCTGCTGTTTGTGACAACAGCTTGCTTTGTGGCTGCTGAGTGGTTTCATTTTTTTCCTGTGCCAACCATGGATAACTGAATCAGTGGATAATGAATCAGTGGATACAGGGGTCCTACTGTATATGATTAACTATATTTTGGGTCAGCAGGAAACATCATGCAAGAACGTTGTCTTGTCCCATATCTTCACATGAAAGATAAAGACAGCCACACATTGAGTCTATGGATGAAATCTGGTAGTAAGTTGCAACTAGAGCAGGCTCATTGAATCAGTGGGACTTACATAGGCGTTTACTCATTAGATCCCTGCTGATTTTTCAGCATTAATGATACATAAAAAGGAGTTGAAATTTTGATATTATGTTTGTGTTCAGCAACAAATTAACTGGCTGTTTTAGGATCTTGAGAACATGCACTATAAAATTCCGATACCTTTATAAAACCTACATATGCAGTACCTTCATTTTCTGATCCACTTCAGCCAAATACTACAAAGGATTACCTGGAAAAATCCTTATTATTCCTTGCTTAATTGTTTAGATGTTATCAGTTGTTTTCAATGTTTCATGTTTTTGCCTGGCCCCAGTCATCTGCCCTTAAATTTACTTTTCTTTCCACAGAATTCATTACTTCTTGCCGTTCTCAGCCTGCAGCCCAGGTAAGGAGAAGCACTTTGCCCGTAGCTTACTCCCCAGTCTTAGGCAGCTCCAGCTTCTGGCATTTATTTTGTTTGTTTGTTTTATATAGCTTGTATGCTGCCCACTACCCAAAGGTCTCTGGGCGGCTCACAATCAAAGTAAACAATTCAAATAATTAAAACATCAAATTGCAATACAATTACAATACAACATTTAAATAAAATAAATACAATATATTAAAATACTGTGGCCAGTACTGGTCTGGGTCTGCTTTGGGCATTGTGGAGCCTTTTCCTAGCATTGTAATAAGTGGAGCAAGGGAGTGTCTCCCATTGTAAACTGGCTTCACTCTGCCTGTGTGATTTTCTTCTATGTGAATTCAAGCCTGAGCCTAGAACTTTGTGTTTGACTCGCTCTTTTTGCCCCCGTTAGGCTTCCACACTGCTGACAGATGCCGCTGCCTTGGATCAATGTGGTCCAGATATGTCTCCGGTTGTCCCTGGCACCAAGGAACTCCCACCTCCCGGAGAGTCTCTCATCCCCCTTCCAGTCTCCCTGGATGTAGAGCCGCCTCCGCCTCTGAATGGACAACAGACTTTCCTGCCATTCTTCCCCACCTCTCCGCCAAGAGTCAGCCCACCACCCACCCCTTCGGTCTTACATGTTCAGCCTCAAAACACCGTAGTCTTCTCTGTCATCACACACACCGGGTCAGAAAACAACTCCTCCCTGTCCCCACCTCCACCCAGGAGCACTTTTGCCGTACCTACGTCAGCTCCCACAGCCAAGGGTGGGAGGGGCCGACAGCTCCAGCGAATAGCTCCAGCACCTTCCTCTCATCATCAGCCAGCACCGGCCTGTGGCACTCTCAGTCACCTGCTTACAACGGGTACGTGGGCTTGTAGGCACCCTTTATATTTGCCTACTTTTGTTTCTCACTTTCTGACATTGTCTTATTCGTAGACTTGAGGCTGCTATAAGCCAACCTCCTTCATCTCTGCCAGCCATGGAGAAACTTGGAAGCGATTCTCTGGATGTCTCACTAGAACTAAGTTTTGGAACTCTCCATTTGGACGACTGCATAGAGTGTTAGCCCGTATTTTCATTGCACTAAATCTAAAATAGACTTGCAATTGATAGTTAAGACTTGGTTCTCACAAAAATGTCTTAAAAATTTGCATAGGGAAAATACAAAATAAGATTGACAGAGAACATTTTTTGCTACTCTAATATTTGAGCTTAGGGGCATTAAGCAGCAGTGTGTTCAGTGTATTATTTTTTTAGCCCTTCAGTGTGTTCAGACCTCTGATAATTGTGAAAGGTTTTCTATTGACAGCTTTGCAACAACCTAGTCCACAGGCTAGCAGGGTGGGGGGGAGTACAGGTGGTGAAACAAAAAGTCTTGTCTAGATTTGACATTCTAATCCAGATTTAAAGAGATTTCATCGAGCTAGACTTAGCCGTACGTATAAACATATCTATACTTAGACACAGTAAGAACACAAAATTTACTGCCACATTTCTCTGCTGTTGGTTCCCTCAGATTTCAAAGGTAGGAGCCAGGTGGTCTCATTAGTCTTTTGCCCCTGTACCCTGCACGTCTGGACTACTATGGACCTCCACCTGAGTTTCCTCTGGCTTTGCCCTGCCCAGGCCTGGTTCACCATCTTTTGGCTCCCAGCAGGCATACTCATGCTCCACCTCTGCAACAGGGCGAGCCAGTCAAGCTGATGGTGTGCCCTTGGGAGGGGGACAAGTGACAGCTCTCCTGAGGGAAACTTCAGAGGGATCGAGCTACTAGATGGTTCAGTTAATCTTGCTTTCATGAGCCTCGTGGTGCAGTGGTTAAGCTGTAGTGCTGCAGTAGAGACTCTTCTCATGACCTGAGTTAGATCCTGGGTTCAGTTAGCCAGCTTGAAATTGACTCAGCCTTCCATCCTCCTGAGATTAGTAAATTGAATACCCAGCTTACTGAGGGGGCAGTGTGTAGACTGCATCATTAAAAATGCAAACTATCCAGAGAGTGTTTTAGCACTATGGGTGATATGTGAGCAGGACACTTTTATCCACTTTCATGTTTCTCTAGATATTAATTTAAATGAGTAGGGTTGTTGTTGTTGTTTTTTGCATGAGATTGACCGACCCATCTAAATAACAACTGCAGATGGTTCAGTGGTTTAGGCATTTGGTTGCATAACTAGAAGTTGGGGGTTTGATTCCCCAGTGTGACTCATCTGAGTAAAGCCAGCCTGTGTGACCTTGGGCAAGCTGTGAAGTCCCCGGATGCTCCTAGAAGAAGGGGATGGCAAACCACTTCTGAATGTTGCCTATCTGGAAAATCCAGGAGAAGGGTGCCATAACTGAGAATTGATTTTATGGCTCATAATTATTATTTTATTATTTTTTAAGGTGAAGGTGCTCCTAAACATTACAGTTATAAATAACTAAAAAGTAAAAAATTCTTAGCTTAGAAGTTAAAGTGAAATTAGAGCTCTTTGAAATTCATAGTTCATTCTTTACAGTGCATAAATCTCCTCTCCCCCATTTTTATTTGTAGTCTGTAGAGTGCAGGTTGCCCACAGATCTGCCTGATCCGGGCCAAAATTGTGTTGCTCAGCTGGTGCAAAGGGCATGATGCCATGGTCTCCGGCAGCTTGCCATTCACCAAAGGTTTCTTTTTTTTTCAATTTCAGGGTGCTCATACTTCATATGCAATAAGTTAATATTGCCTGTACCCCAAAGTTAAAAAACCTTTTAATCCATGCCAGGCGGCTGCTGCTGCTAATGCCATGTCCATTGCTCAGGTAGAAGCAACCAAAGAGGATTTTAACTACAGTGTGGAACCAGGGCCATTGCGCTTTTTTGAAACTGCTTGAGGAGGAAGCAATAGTGTCTTCTATCAAGGAATAATTGAAAGAATAAACACTGGAACTTAGGGCGTTTATACACGACCCCTAAACTCCGCAGCAAATGGCTGCAAGCCCCGGAGCTTAAAAATGTTTCCCCACCAGCACCGGAGTTTACAGGAAATTAAGTGCGACCACGGCCACTTTAGCGCGTCCCAGCGCACCTTTCAAGTACCTGCTCTCTGGAGGTGAACATTCTTTGATGCGATGCAACGATAGTGAGTGCGGGGCTCTCCTCGCTTCTGTTTGTTGTTTTTTGGCTCCCACCCCTTTAAGAACTACTTAAGAAGAGCGAGAGGCAGAATGGAGGTGAGCGGCAATCTTTTCTTCCTTTGTTTTCTCCCTCCCCTCACGCAGCCAGCAGCCAGGAAGTGCGGAGGGGGTGGGAACACAGGAAGAGCGACAAGCCCCTAAGATCTCTGGTCCGAATTTAAGTGGCCAGCGGATCTTAGGGGTCATGTAAAAGCGCCCTTAGAAAAATCCCTCTCACTCTCTCCCTCATTTATTATATGTTTCTGTAAAGGTACAGAACTCATTAGTCCTGTTTTCCATATCTATCAGCTGCAAATGGATGACAAGTACTGTCGCTGCCCAGCTGAGCAGTAAATGCAAGAACCTTAATGGAAACCAGTGGTTATGGGCTTCTGAGCATGTTTGCAGAGGGATGCTTTGAAGCAATGCCACTTACTAGCTGCTACAGGGGCTAAGGCAACACTCTTAAGTAGCAACCTTTGGCTTATATTCTTGGGTTTGCTGGGTGGTATTTAAAAGGGCAACAGATAAAGGTAAGTAAATCGAAGTAGAATGCCCCCTTTTGAAATCCAGGGAGTTAAATCTGGTGTGTATAATAAGAGAATGTGGGAGATGCTGTTGCCTAACTGGACTCTCGAACCAGCCTGCTCTTACGGTGGATGGGGATGGGGGGGGGCATACATAGATTCTGGATAAACAAGAACAAAAAGAACTCTCTCCCTCTCTCATCTCTAGGTCCTGCCCCAGTGCCCCTCACTCCAGTCACAAACTCTGTACAGGTATGGAGACGGTCCGCTGCCATGTTCCGGAAAGGGTAGGATTGTGCTGAGTAGCCTTTGCCACCTGCTTCTGCCCCCCCACACTATCTGCTCGGAGGCCTCCAGGGGATAGTGTTATTTTTCACCTACTTGGGCTGACAGGCATGGTTTCTTTCCCTGTTCTGTGCTGCTTTCTTCCCCTTAATCCTGCCTGTTCCTTTCCCACAGGTATGTGGCACCTCCAAGCTTCCTGCTAAGCTCATGCCAAGCTCAGCCTGTGCAACCGATACGTCGCCTCTGCCCATCTCTCCTGCTACCTTCCCTGGCACCGGTAAGCAGGCTAGGGGAGACAAGAAGTCCCCTGGCATCTCCTCTTAGCATTTTATTATGAATCTGTTGATTCAATCTACACGTCTTACCAAGGTGAAGATGAACCATGATCTTTAAGGCAGAACTCACTTCCACACACACACACACACCCTACCCCATTCTTTTTTCTTCTAGGTGGCAGAACCAAGGAAAGAGCTGTGGATAAGGCAGTCACCAATCCCCAAGATACATACAACCATCAACGCTGCACTTCTAAGGTAATAGGAGTAACCATATGCACACCCTTTCCTCTCCCCAGCCACAGATCTTAGATGGGAACGTGAGACAGAAGAGCTGTTTTTAAAGAATGGTGCCAAGGGGCCGTTGTGGGAGTGCCCCGTTGTCTGAAATAAGCATCTCTTGCAGAGAAGCTGCCGTTCCAATTTTACATCGTCTGACTGTGTCCGTCGCATGATCATCAGTTCTGGCTTCAACACTCTTGCTAATCTGGTGCTTTCAGGATCAGATCAGACAAATGTGAAGGTATGTATATCCCCTCCTTGTAACAAAGGAAGGCCAAGGCCGCCTCTTCCGTTTGTTATGCTGTTGTGACCCTGCTGGAGCTGCTCCTGCCCTCTTGGCCCTTCTGCTCCAGTTTGCTTCTTTGCTCTTCCTGCAGCTTAGCAAAGCCGTGCTCCTGCAGAAGAGTGTGGCATACGTTGGGAGGTTGCAGCAAGAGCGCAGACAAACTCAGGAGACAGTAGAAAGGCTGCGGAATGAAATTGAAGAGCTGAGCACTGCCATTGAGTGAGTTGTCAACCAGGCATCAGCCTTGTGGTCACCATTGGATCAGGGCAAGGCAACGAGATGATCAGGCAAAGGGACATCATTTGATCTTGTGCCTTTTCCCTTTCTTGCAGTGAGTTCCAGCGCCAGCTTCCACCTAGTGGAGTTCCTGTGGTGCCGCCACAGTCAGACCGAGCATATCAGCTCTATGAAGAATACGTGTGTCGGCGTACTTTGCAAGACTGGCGCTTTTGGCTTGTATCCACCTATCTTGGACTGGGTGATTTTATGGGAACCAAAGAGAATCAGTAGGGGAGGGGCGTGAGATGGGGTGCGGTAGAAAAGTGCTGCCAACCACCAAAGGAGGATCCTTAACCCCTCTTCACCTGCAGTTCAGTGTGGTGATTAAGCCGCTGTTTGAGAGCTACACCAGAGCTGTGAACACAAGCAGCATTAAGGAATTCCACCAGTCAGTACTGAACTGGTTGGAACAGCACTGTACCCTGCCCATGTTGCGTCCAGGTATGTGTGCCTTTAACATTGGTGTAGAAAACACTGCTAGTGTAGAATATTGCAGCCGCATGGCTGGGACCAGAAAATCTGCACAACTTTCTAGCCTGACTTCACTGTTTGCTGATATCTTCCTTGGCCCACTTCAAGGGCTTCTTTTAGCCCACAAAGCCTATAGCTTGGGGCTTCAAAACAAAGCCCCTTATGAACTGTCCAATATCTTGAGGCCAACACCTGGCACCGTCTTCTGAGTGCCTCCTCCAAGAAATGCTAGGTGGATCATGACAAGAGAGAAGGCCTTCTCCGTGTCCTTCACCCCCTGCTATAGATGTCTGTATGGCCCCATCCTTATAATGCCAGGTTAAAACATATATCCCCCTCCCATCTTGTGGCTTAGGAATGTTTGTTTCTTAAAGCATTATGTCAATTAGGCTCACATATTTTGGCCCAAGTCAGAATTGACTTGATGGCATGCCTTATTACTATTACTGTTTTTGTTTGAGAGCAGTGTAATTTTATATTACAGGCAATATTTTTATTCTTGTTCTAACTTTTGTAGATGTGATCATTATAAAAAGCTCACAGCTTTGAGTTGTTTTAAAAGAAAAATATCCAATGAAGTGAGTTGCTGTTGCTGAACTCTAAAAGATTTGATTTCCAGGACATTGCCCTGCATTGCTAAGCTGCAAAAATACTCGGGATAATCTTCTAACATTTAGACAGTATTCCGGTTCATATTTTAAGGCCAAAATTCCTGGCATCCTGGCTTATTGGTGACTCTAGAATGCTAGTTGGATAATCTGGGTGGCACCGGAGTTTGTCTTCAGAATCCTGTATTAACTGCTTAACAAGACTCGAAGCAATCTCTTTTTCAAAAGATGTCATCTGGTATGGATATGTTCCTAACCCTTTGCTTTTATTCCTACAGCTATCTCTGGCTCTCTCCTGAAACTCAGCAAGATCACATCCATATTGACTCATCCAGCCCATTTGCCTGCTCAAGCCCTACAGGCAGTGTCTTGCCCTCCACAAAGCAAAGGCAATAGTTAGGATGAGGAGTAGATTCAGTCATACATTGACGTCTTCACACAAATAATGCTACAAAGACCAACAGCCGGGACTTTTAGCTCAGGGATTCCTTTGTCACACCAAGAAGCTAGCCTGTGTGGCAGTATTCGGGTTCTAGTGTTCCAAAACAAGGAATCTGAGGATTGATTTTGGTGCTGGCCACTTTGTTATTAAGCCTTGTTCTGTTACAGAACAGAATGTGGGCTTTAGATGGTAGAGCGGGAAATGGAACCACACAGTCAGAATGCAAATTAAATCCTTATAAGTTGGATATTAGCATCTTTTGGTTGGAACTAGGAATGATAGTTGCATTGAGTTCAGCAGGGCCTTCAGTTCTTGTTTTCCCATTAGAGGGCAGCATAGTGACTGTTGACAATGAGGCACTTGCAGTGTTACAGAGATGGTTTCCCCCGTCCACAGCTCAGGGTTCTCTTTCTTTTTCCACCTGAGTGTTTACAACCCCTTCTTGCAAAGATGCTGACTGCTTCATAAAGATTCATTCATGGCGTGGGCAAAAGAAAGTGGATGATACATGCTGATGACAGGTTTTACCTGTGCAACCCTATCTGTGAGCCTCTCTTGTTGTCCATGCATTTTGCTGACATTCATGCTGGCTCCAGTACCTGTACAAGAACATGCAGGTGCCATTTGGGGGCACCTGCTGGATTTCTACATGAGGAGTGAAGATTGCTTTTAGCACGTACATTTTAATAATGTCTGCTTGGAGGGGGCTTCGCCTCAAAAGCGGACATTTTATTTTAAAACTAGACTGGAAGGTTTGAAGTACATGGGCAGTCGGAACCTATTAAGACTGTTGATGGGCGGGAGCAATTTTGCATTACAATTCAATACATTCTCATTTTAAAATAAGGCTCTTTAGTTCAGCCGGGCTCATTCTGCAGTCTCAGACACAGTCATGTCGGTTTTTCTCTAGCTCTTCGCCTGGTGCACATGGGTGCACATGTATGTGCACGCACGCACGCACGCGCACACACACACACACACACGTCAGAGGCTGCCTTAGTATAGAATTTCAGGCTTATAAGTACAGAGCCAAGGCACCTTCCATTCTTTCCATGGTTTGTTTTTGGCTTCTTGTTGGGGGGTGCAGTTGCTGCAACATTTGAGGGTAGGGCAGTCTGGTTGAGGAGAATCAGTGGCCACTCACCACGGATCCATGTATCATCTCCATGACTACAGCACCTTGGGGCAGAAACTGAATTAGCCCAAGAGGTTTTGGCACCTGAGGTATAAAACACAAATGTATGTCACTCTTCTGACCAGCCTTAAATTAAGAAGGGGTGCAACTGAACATAAATGTATTTATCACTCTTGAAAGGGAATGAACTATGTTAGAATGTAGCACTGTGCATTTGTGTAGCTCTTATTTGCTTAATTTCTAGTTGGTGAGTGCCTGGTCGGTAGACCTTATCTACTTAATTCCTAATTTCATTCCTGGTGCTAGCCAAAATACAACATCAGACAGTTGCCTTATTGTATTTAATGACAATTCCTGATTACAATGATGATTAAACAGGAAATTGATTGTGTAATGGAACTTATCAAAATCTTGCTCATTAACATCTCTTATCTCTGGTATCAAGCCACCATCATGTTGTATGAGGGAAGGCTTTTCTCAGAAGCTGGACACCTTCGTTTTGAGATTTGAACTTATTCTTCTGAGTTGTATATGTGCATGTGTATGACCAAAACCATCTCCTCAAAAAAACTACAAACTACAAATCCAGGTTTGCCTTGGGCTCCTTGTTTGTTTCCACTGTCCTCTTCGGCGTCTTCATTCTGATGCAGGCAAAGAACCTCCGGGTAGCACTAAGTACAGAATGACTATTTCTTTATTATAAAGTGGTCATGTGATGGCTTTCCACAGTCCAGCTTCAAGCTTGTTGGTGCTCTTAGAAGATTCCAATATCCAAGCCCTACTAATATCTCATCCTGCTGATTGCACTTGTTTTGACTCCAGATTAGACTGTTGGCCGTGACTTGTGTGAATGACACTAAGCTGGCTCCGCTTGTGTATTTCCCGAAGTTACTCTGGTGGTGGTAGTGGTTGTCAGGCTCCACAGATCACAGTCAGTTTACATCAGGCATGTCCAAGCTTTGGCCCTCCGGATGATTTGGACCACAACTCCCACAGTTCTTTGCCATTGGCAATCTAAGCTTAGAATTCTGGGAGTTGTGGTCCAAAACATCTGGAGGGCCAAAGTTTGGACATGCCTGGTTTACATGTATCAGATGACGACGGACAAATGCTGGACCTTTTTACGGATTGGAAAGCTGCCATTGAAAGGAGATTCACTGTTGGTTAAACTTTAGTGAACAAAGTGTTGTCTACCTGAGCTGTAATTATGTATCGGTTTCTTAGCTGTTTTTTTTTTAAATGACAGCATACATGATTGTAATTTTTCCTGTTTCCAAATATATTCAACAGACACTTTTGGTTACTGTGTTCACATTTAAACTTTAATTGCAGGTGCTACATTTCTGTCTAAAATGCATTTAAGTAATCTGTAGTTAGTTTCACTGATGATGAAGTCATGCTTCTAATTCCCTTTTTTATCACTTCATGGGTGACTGACACATTACCACCACTTAGAATATTCATAAAGATTTTTAAAATTTGTTACTGCTGCTATTACAAGTTTTCAGCAAAGATAAATGTTGTGGAGCAATATTGTGATATAAAAGTTACAAAGCTACAGCTCATGCTTTTGATAGTGACTTCAAGTTATGTCCCCCACTGTTCCAATATTGCTTTACAGGGTCAGAAAACCAGCTTTCATGCACTTAATTGGAAAACATTACTTCATGAAACTGATCCCTAAATGCATGATGATGTACCTGGATCACGTACCTTCTGCCGCAGCAACTGCAGTGCAGATGATTAACTCTGGCTGTGTGTATGTCAGCCAAACCTATTATTAAGTAAATGGCTATTTTCCAAATTTCATGGTGGGGAAAACCTTTCAGCTAACTGCAAAATGATTTTGCAGATGTACAGAACCTCTAGGCACCGTTACTGGTGGCCCCAGCATCTTTGCATTTTGTTGTTCAGCAGGGAAGCACTCTATAAGAGCTTTGACACCTTTTATTATTGGCATTTGCCCACAATGAAATGTCCTTTTATCTGTGCCATTTCAGAGAGGTTGCCTGTATGAAGGCAAGTGGATAGATGTGCCTTCAAACCACCCTTTGTTAATAGGTATAATAATGAAAGGAGGGGGCAATGAAAAAGTATTGAGCCACTTCATCATTCAATTAGTATAGACTGAGTAGCAGGTACACTACCGTATGACACCCTTTTTCTTCTTAGCCACAACTATAAGGCTCCTATTGACACACTTCTCAACCAGGCTGAATTAACTTGACCATGACAATAGTATTTCGATATGATTTTCAACTTACAATTTATGTTTCAACACATACCACCTACTCACAGTTATATTCAGATGCCTTAGAAGGGTCAGCAGGTAATAATTGGTTTTCTAGGATTATAATCTGAATGAAAAGGGACATTAACTAATAGAAAATGTGACACAGTGTAAGGATTATGGCATATGTTGTTTTGATGAACAAAATCTACCGCACCATTTTTTAAAAAGCATGTATTGCCTAGTGCAGATAATTTGAGAAGAGGTAGCTGTCTTAGTCTGTGCTATTGGATCAGACCAAAGCAAAATTAAAAGTAAAAATGTGTAATTGTTGCTTCACCTTGCATGTTAACTTGTCCTCGAATGCTCACATTAAATATAGCAGTTACTTAAGATGCCACAATGTTTTTGTCTTGATTTTTATTATTTGTTTTGGCCTAATATGGTAGGACAGATAGTACGGCAGTGCAGAAAAGTACAGTAGTCCCTAGGCTGCTGCTATTTTGTTGTTGTTGTTGTTGTTGCATGTTCCTGGGTGACACAAAGTTTCAACCCTCCACTTGAAGGGGGCCCTTGCCACTTTCATGAATTAGTTGTACAGTTCAGTGTTTTCAGTGGGTGAGCTAGTGATAGAAGCTGCTGCATTGCTGATGTTGCTGGATTAATGGCAAAATACTTGGGCAACAAACTTCAGTCAGGACAAAAATTTGATTAGCAAGGTGTGCTGGTGAGGGACAGTGGAAAGGTAGGCTAGAAAATGTCAACAAACAGTATCTGTTACCCTTCATTTCAAAAATAAAACATTTCTGGGAACTCAAATTGGTACTGACTTCTCCAAGCCATTGCTTTGACAATGCCTTCATTGTAAAAGGGACAGAATGCTTAACACATGGTGATGATCAGTGAACGTGCAAAACACACGTGGGACAAGAAAACATTTTCAAGGTTTCATCCATCACTTAATGGGCCAGAAGCAGTCACCTAATAAGTGAGGTTGCACCTTTCTAAGTGATACATTCTACATACCATATGTCATGTAAAAGCCTTCCAAGTGGCATGGAAAAAATGCAAGTAATAGGGATTGCATTTAACACTTATGCAAACAAATAAACAACAACATCCCAGCATTTCAAGGAAGCCTGTTTTTCTTTTTAACTAACAAGGAACTATTTATGCATGCCCCAGAGCTGGTCTTTCCCATTTCAACATCTTATGGAAAACTCCATGAGTACAGAGAGAATGAAGTTTGGATGTGTGATAAAATTCATGGTCACAGGCTGTGAAAGATGACTTATTGTTTAGAGTCTAGATGTTCCTAGACTGCAACTCCCAGAAACCCCTGGGAGTTGCACTCCAGAAACATCTGGAGAACCTCCGGTTGAGAACCACTGTTTTAGACCTTCCCACGGAAATGACACTTCCTTTCAGAGATAAGATGTTTGGAGTATAGGAATGGCATGTATAGAAGACTAAGAAAGTGGGGAGCTGTAAGGACACCCGGAGAAGGGGGCATTGGTGGGGGAGGATCTGGTAGGGAAGGAATTTTGTAAGATGTGAAGCTTGTGAACTTGAGGTGTATCAAGGAAGGCTTTTAAGTGTTCACTTCAGTATCAGTGGGATATCCCCATCAAGCTTCGATTCCCAGGGTCATCAATCACAAGGTACTAGAACTTTTGGCTATGGAAGAGTATTGAATTTGTTAAGGTGCAAAAGAGAAAGTGGGGTGGGTGGGTAGGTGGGCGAAACCTGCTGTCATGCTTCCTTTTTGGCTTAAGGATAAAATAATGTGGGGAGGAGAGGTGCAATTTTCAGCCCACAGTGAAGTCAGTTTCATTGTGCCTTAGAAGAATGCACATATAAACACTATAATAAAAAATCTCAATAGTCACAGCAAAGTTTGGATCCTAGTGATCGTCTATTTAAAACCACTCTTCAGATGTGTAAGAGAATATAATGTATTTTTTAATGAAGCCTGGTAGGACTATTTCTGTCCTTAAGCATATCTTGAGATTGGAAGTCAGTCAATTTAGCCAATGATGATACAATTTTTTTAAAAAATTATAAATAAAACATGAAATTAACAATATTAAAAAGAATATTGAGTCTCACTTCAAAAATTATTCATCCATTCGTGTGTTTTTTTCTTCAGCAAATGAACAAAAATCACTCCCTAATTTGGCCTACCATAGCAATGCTTCTAACAAGCCACTCTTCTATTCAAGATGCCATTTTGAGTACAAGTGCTGAGGCAAATGCAGACGGGAAAGCTAAAGGCAGAAATGTGACCGGACACCAGACCTCCCAACATCAATAGCATTTGTTGTAGCAAGGAAGAAATTATTCGCACAGGGATTACACCAAAGCAGCGGAGGCACTTCCCGGGCTATCACTGGTCACTGTTTTCAGAGTGAGTACTCATGCCACAGGCTGCAAAGGAAGAATTCGAAGCAGAGTTACTTCTCACTTTGGCATCTTACATGTTGTCTCACCTGTCGACACGCCCCTGCCAAACAGCTGAAATGGACTAGGCTACCT
>JAHTLZ010000016.1:81939120-81960006 GCA_023846285.1 Phrynocephalus versicolor
TGTGTGTGTGTGTGTGTGTGTGTGTGTGTGTGTGTGTGTGTGTGTGTGTGTGTGTGTGTGTGTGTGTGTGTGTGTGTTCCCCTTTATGTATTGTTTTGTACTTGTTTGCACTTATTGGGGGCATTTTAATGCAAATAATTCCAGTTTAGAGCAATCTTCATGAAGCTTTATTTTGTTCTTACTACCTAAATTATAGTTTAATGAATAGAGAAATGGACTAGAGTTGGAATCTCTGCTTAGTAATGGAACCCACAGAGGGATTGGCAATGCTAAAAACCCTCCGTAAGCATTTGACATCCCATGGAAACTGTATTAGGGTTACTGTCAATCAGATGCAACTTTAGAAGAAATAACACCCTCCACCTCAATCATTTAGGTGATTCCTTTATGTCCTTCTTTGTTCCGTGACTAGTTTTGTACTGTGACAGCGCTGGTCGCGTTCACGTGGTTTTGTCCCTGTTTCAGTGTTACCATGGTCATGATAACTTGTCTTCTGACAAGTGTTACCTCACAGTCTTGTACTATGACATACACTGAATTTTTCTAGCTTCCTTTTCCCTTTTTTTTGGGGGGGGGGGTTTAACAAATTCTTTTTCGATACTTCGCTTCTGAAAAGTCAATTTTTTTAAAAAAACAACCCCCCAGATACAGTTTTCTGAGAGAAACGAATGTTTTGTTGCATGACAGTCGTTACTACACAGTGTCTTGTCTTGGAGCAGAAAGCAGGAACAAATAGTGATAAGGGAAAACCCTACCCCAGCACCACACACAGTATTGTTGCGCTTAGCACCCATTCCAGGGGCATGCTCAAGACAAATGTCAGTAGTTGCGTGACAGACGTGAAGTAACATTTTTTGTGCCACTCCTAAGCGCAACACTAACAGAGACAAAACGGACGTGAAGTAACCACCTTAGATTCATAAGAAAGCACAGCCACCTCACTACCATCTGCCTTGCACAGGAAGATTCACTACATCTCAGGCTTAGTAGATATACATGTTATGTATTTTCTTTGGAGAATAGATTGGTTATTTATTTATTTATTATTATTTTAAAATGCACGATTTATTCAGCCCGTTAAATCAGCAGATGTACAAAAAGTCCTTGCACTGGAGCAAAATTCGTAACAACCTTCCTGTCAGTATTGACATGTATCCACCCCACCTTAAAAAAACTGCTCTGAGGTGCCTCTCCAACATTTCTTCTACATTCTGTTGTAGACCAGGGTGAGATCCAGAAACTCCACAGCACTAATGCAATGTCTAACCTCAACAGCCGTCCAAAACAATCAGTTTACCTCTGGCAAGAGAGATCGGTGCCTCCTATAGTTTCATGCCAGCTTGGAGGGAGGTGAGAGAGGGATGGAAGGAGATGCAGGGAGGGTGAAAGCAAAAGGGGCATAGCGGAAGGAGAAAGCTTGGAAAGAAACAGAATCCTGTAGCCCCAGTGCTCACTCTGACCACCAATAGTGTCAGTCCTGACCACCATCAGCATGTGTGGTCCAGCAGATTTTCCATAAGGAAATGTGGCCCTCAATGCTAAAAAAGCAACAACAACAAAGTCCTCTCTCCCCAATGTATGCAATACTTTTTTTTGTTCCTCCAAATCCCCTCACATCTGCTTGTGTAATAAATATCATTTCCATTTATCCTTAAGACTGATTACACAAGAAATCTGTGTATATCCCCAGGGGATTTGAATGCAAGAGGCCGTTCTCTGCTCCAAATCAATTCAAACTGTCAACTTTCTTTAATTTGCTTCAGCAATGTTGACTTCATTTTCGTTCAACACTGCACTTCTCTTTGAAATAACCTGGGAGGCAATTAAAGGCGTGGCTGGTTCAGCCAACCCACAGGTTACGTCTAAAGCCGCAGAGCACTGAATTCATACATATTGAATGTGAATTGAATTAGGAGCCCACGGTTGGCTAAAGAAGCAACCTGTCCCTCGACAAATCACAGAGAAGTAGCAAGAGAGCCTAGTCTGATGTTTGGAATGCAATACTCCTTGTAGGATCCATCCCTTGTCCCAGCAAACAAAAAGGAGTTGAGGGGTCAAGTACCACACAGGTCAATCGTCCTGAAGGTCTGCATCAGTGGGTGTGAAGGTCAATCGGGATGAAAGGTCTGCAAACAAATCAAAGTACATTCCTCCCACTAAGGAGCTCTAGAAAAGTCTCAAACAGAGATCGTTGGCATAAATCTCCCTGCCTATCTGGAAGCTGAGTCATGGCAACTGGACTTCTCTTTCTTGAGAAAGAAGAAAAGAAGTCCAGTTGCCATGACTCAACTTCCAGATAAACTCACCTGGAGGACTGAGAATCTTCACAGACATATCTCCCTGCCTCGGCTTAAACGAGCCTTGCCATTATTGAGAGGATAAAATAAAGCAAACTGTACTTAGAACTGTGGTGGCCCCCTCCCTGGCCCTTGACAAAGGCCATAGGAGGGAACAATTTATATTATGGAAAGATCAAGAGAGAGGAGGCACTAAACCCTTCCTCTGCCAGTCATTTTCCTTATCCAGATGTGGACTCAAAACAAAGACATGGAACACTGGCAAGAATGACAGCAGCAAACACTGTATGATTAAATGGGCACAAAATATTGGGCATAATGCTGAATTAGCACATTGGACGCAGCTATGGGAAAGTAATGTAAAATATATGAAAGCAGTGAACCTGACACCACAAAAAATAGCAAAACATGTATGGAAATGCGTCAGATGGTGGTTGGAAATGTAAAGATGAAGAAGGGACTTTTTATCATTTGTGGTGGACATGTGTTGAGGTAAGCCAATACTAGAGAATGGTGCATGCGATGTTACCAAAAATGTTGAAATGTATTACCCCATTTAAACCTAAAGTATTTCTGTTAAATAATTTGCCAGAAATTAAAATGTTAAAAGGAAACATTTACTGATGCATATGATATAGCAAGAATTTATTTTGCTAAATATTGCAGAACAGCAGAGATACCAGAGCACCAAGAACTTTTGGGAAAATATCTTGAAACGGCAGAGATAGACATACTGTCAGAACTGCTCAGACAGAAAGACCTTAAGAAGACAAGAGAAAGCTGGAAGCCACTATACGAATATTATGTGAAAGAAGCCTGTAATTTACATTACTCCAATAGTAGATTAGATTTATAACTCTGCTAGTATCAAAAAATTGGAAATGATGGAACTCACCATGCAATGCTCTCCCTTTTACCTATAGAACCCCTAACCCATTACCCATACTCTTTAGCTACCCTTGACCTGTAATTTTTTTTTTAAAGAATGATAGAAACTGAGGGTGGCATTTCTGGGAGTAAATGAGGAGAAAGGACTGAGACTTCCTTTATTCCCCATTCCTTCTTCTTTTCAACTTCTGCACCAAGACCAGTGCAATGGAGGTAGGTACCTTGGGAAGGTAGAGAGCTAAGACAGCTGCCCTCCTCTTGTCTTTTCTAGCCCCCTGTTGACATAATAGTAGATTGCTATTCTTGGGTTCATCTGCCTAGATGCCCTAAGCATATCTGATCTCGCCTGATTTCGGAAGCTAAGCAGGGTCGACCCTGGTTAGTACTTGGATGGGAGACCACCAGGGAATATCAGGTGCTGTAGGTGCCTGGAGTAGGGACTGGCAAGCCACTCCAGTATTCCTGCCAAGAAAACTCCATGGGCATGGGGTCACGAAGGGACTGTAACAACGCAACACACACACACAACATTCTTGGGTTCACTTCCTTCCTCCTTTTCCAGCCAGTAGTTGCTGCCAGGCTTCAAACTAGTGTCTCTGTCACCTGGGACAAACATGGATTCCACAACCCCCAGTGGATTGGGTTGGGTAGGGGCAGAATAGTAAAAAGTACAAATACTATTTATGTAGTTTTGGCATGCATAACCCAAGATGGCACCTGGGGCACATGCCCTGCCCCCCCCCCCCCGCCGGGGTTGGGTCCTTAGTACTGTAGTTGCTCTTTGTGGGAGAGCAATCATTATGGAGAAGATCTTCCCCATAATGGCTGCCATTGACTACATGAACGCTAGCCCTCCTCTTTGTACTGATCAAATATGTTTCCTCTTGTTCTACTGCTGAGTTGATTTCCTAAAATTACAGCCCTCTTCATCTGTTCTGGAGTCATGTGTCCTGCACCCATTGAAAAGAAAATGTACAAGTACTGCCCTGTTCTTTTCATCACACAAAAGCAAGAGTTTGCTGAGGGAGGAAACTGTTTTCTCTAAGTGGGCTCTCCACGTCACCTTAAGTTTTTCACACCCTGGTTCACATGGTGACACTGTATAGACAGAAGTACAGTATTTCCAGCCCTTCAGACATACTCTTTTGTGTCACAAAGGGAACTCTTGAGGGGATGGGGTTAGCACACTGCTCAGTGTACGTTGAGGACATACACTGTCAGAACAACAAAGGCCAAGGCAACTCTTATAAAAGGCATTTTTAGTCTCAAACTGGGAAGGATTTTCTGCCTGAGAAGTTGGAGAGCAACATTCGCAATTGAAATTATTAGATTTGATAAGGTGTTGGTCTGACTCCAATGCACTGCGACTACATGGAGCCAAGGCAGGTTTTGCATACAAATAAGAAAAAGGCATTCACTAATTGCCATGTATGAAGAAGAAAAAACACCACCCATGACAATCCAAATGCAAGGCTATGTAAATCTTATTCTGTGACAGGTTGGCTAAGCCCAAAGATCAAAGAATACAGTGCTGTCTTGCAGGTAGAGGGGCTTCTGCATCCCTTTCTAACATGTCTTATAAAAGCATAAAAGGGCAGTTCTACCTTTATCAGACCAATAAAAATTAAAAATAAAATGCTAGCTTTCTACCTAAAGTAGTCTTCATCAGGCTGGGAAGTGCAGGGGAAAAAACATATTGAAGTTCAAAAGGCATGGCAGATGCCTGCCTGTGTCAGACCTGTTTCTTAAAAGTGAGTTCCAAAATGCCGGCTGCAAATACTTACCCTTGCTGTTTCATTGTGTAAAGTCTAGACAGCTTTGTCTGCATGTTTTTTCTGGAGGATACCCTGAATAGCCACCCAGAGTATAATCTAGAAGACAGCATCAACACTTAAGACAATCTATGCAAGATTGCAAATGGAAGAAAATTAGAAACCTACACTCCTGACTTGTATTCGCAGCCTGGAATTTTGGAACTCACTTTTAAGAAACAGAACTGACACAAGACATCTGCCATGATTACAGATGGGTATGAACTGCTGGTTTGTTGGTTCATAATAATGAAGCAGTTTGGATAAGCAGTGAAACGTTTGAATCTCTCAAGAAACAAAATCCAGGTACCATGACTCAACTTCTAGATTGGTTCATAATGGTCCCCCCACCCACCCACCCACACATACACCCACCTCCACTGGCAGGCGCTCATTCAGAGGAATTGGCAGGGCAGGGAATGGAGTTGAGCACAAGTAACTTTGTGCTTGGTCATTGGCATAGCATCACACATGCCACATATTCCCTTCTCTCACCTCTCTGGCCAGCTCCCCCTCCAGGATGGTGTATGTTGTTTGTTCTCTCCTCTTAGTATGATCTCCCTGAAGGAGCATGGACTTCCATTCTCCACCTCCTCCAGCAGTTGCCTGCTCAGACCAGTAGGTGGGGTAGGGATTCCTGCAGCACTCATTTTGAGTGGCAAGCTTCGGGAGGAGGTGGAGAATGGAAGGCTATGCTCCTGCAGGGGCTAGAAGATCACATGATGAGGAGGAAACAAGCACCAGACACCAGCTTGGAGTGAGGGAGCTGGCCAGGGGGTGGGAGAAGGGAATGTGTGTCACTTGTGATGCCGTGCCAGTAACCAAACTGGTTGGGGGTGGGGAAAGAGAGCATGTGACACGAGTGGTGCCACATGATGACTTAGGATGACCCAGCACAAAGTGTTTTATGCCCATCTCTATTCCTTGTCCTGCCTCCTCATCTGTGTAAATGCCTGCTGAAGGAAGTGGGGGGAAAGAAGCCAAGTGCCCTGCGAAATGCCTGTTTTTCCAAAGGACAAACCATTACAAACTGCGAAACCATTGGTTTCTGCCTGTCAGGATCAGGGCCACAGGATTCTTCCTCTTTGCAGAATCAGGCCCCACTCAAGCTGAGGCAATCAGGGAGTGCAGCTGGTGGGCTTGCTACTGGCATAAAGCTAGCAGCCAGCACTCCCTGTTTCTTGTCTCAGCAATGTGAGTCCTATGGACTCCTGAAGCTTTGGACTGGTTACCTTGAACTTTCCTGGAACTCTGTTGCTCTGTAAGTTTTCTTGTTTGGAATCCCCCTCCCTTTCGTACTGTTTTTGTGTGGATTTTGAACTTGGACTGGCTGACTACCATCTCTGTGAATCTTGAACCTAGACTGGCTGACCACGCTCTCCATCTCAACCCCTCTGGCTTCTGGAAACACCCTGGTCCTGGCCTTCTTGCTGATATCCTAGCTGCCACTCATGCCCACCTCTATCTATAGATAGTGATAAAAGCCTTTATCTATGGCTTTGGGAACTTTAATATTTTTATTCTGTACTATCCACACACCCTGACAAAGATTAGTATCCGCTGAAAGCTAGTATTTTGTTTTGTTTTGTGGTCTGGTAAAGATATTGATTGGATAGTCTTATATAAGGACCATATGGCTTTGTTTTTGTGTTTTTTCATAAAAACACATTGGGAATGAACATTACCATCCTTCTGCCAATCATTTATACATTATGTTAGAAACTGTAAATAAATAATATGATACTAGTTGATTCATTAACTTTGAGAATGGAAGTAGAGGTTGTCAAGTTCCATGGAGTGAGGTTCCTTCACACTCAGACAAGAGAAGCAATTGCTTTAGTGCAGCTTCTTCTGATGTTATTCTTCCTCGTGTTGTGTGGTATGAAAAACAAAAATAGAAAGAAAACAGATTCACTTTGGCACAACTCTCTTCCGGTTAGAAGGCACCTTCAAGTAGCAAATCAGTGATATGTGAAGCTTGTAGAAACCCCACCTTTTAATCAAGTTCCTCAACTGTATAATGTATGCTGGGCCAGGTGGCTCCTAAAACCAATCATGGGAGCACTAAATAAAAAAGTGGTGGGTGCTTCTTTTCAAGATGGCAGGATTCCAACATGTCATTAAAACACAGTTTTATGACCATTGTTGGAAAAGGCCTCCCTGAATCCAACTGTGGTGTATATCTGCTGGCCAATCATCAACATTCCATTATTGGGAGAAACACTAAAGTGTGTGGTGACTTCAGTACTCCAAAGATTCCTGGATCCCAAGGATCATCTAGATCCCTTTCAATTTAGTTTCAGACATTGCTATGGAATAGCTTTGGATGGCCTAGTAGGATGCCAGGCACCAGAGAGGAGTATGTCCCTGCTCTTCTAGACTTTTGGATGGCTTTCCACCTCACTGACCATGTTATCCTAATGAGCCAATCAACCCTCTGGGATGAGACATGGGAGCATTGTGTGCCAGTGGCTGTGGTCCTTCCTGGATGGGGGTGATGAATTCAGAAGATGATGCTGTGGGACTCTTTTGTGTGATCACTTGTGCTGTTCCTTAGATTCCTGTGCTATTTAATATATACTACTGCTGAGATACATTGTCTGGATATTTCAAGTTTGGTGCTACCAATATTTTGATAATCGAACATTACTTCTCATTCCTATCTAAATTCATTCCTATCTAAATACCTAAACTAGTTTCTGGTTTTAGTAATAGAAGGATGAAGGTGAGCAAGCTGAAGCTTAATCTGGGCAAAACAAGATGGTTCTGTTCAATGCAAAGGCAGATTAAGATTCAGCATGTACTGTACTAGACGTGATCATGCAGATTAAGAAGTGGAAGACTTCTTTTAAAGATGACCTCACTGCTTTACTCATGACTTGAAACCAGTGGCTGATCATTATCGCCATTCCCTGGCACTGGAAAAAGAGATGAAAATTGTTGCCAATTTCCTCAATTAGCCGATTCTTTTTACTGCACATTGAAAATACTAGAGCTTGAAAAGTTATTTTTTAAAGTGACTCACTCCATCACTCACCAGTTGGACCAGCAAAAGATGGCTACTGCTAGCATCGCCTTATCTGCAAAAATAACCAATTCCTTGTTACTAATCCACCATTTCTGATCCTGCTTACTTGGGCAGCTACCAGGAAATGCATGCAAATACTCACCGGTTCCCTCAAGTGGACAGCTCTTTTTATTGCATTAAACATTGTTTTTTAAAAATAAATAACACATTGTAAGCAAAACTTTCCTTGGTGCTTTCTTCCCAGATATCTTCCACACAAACTCCCATCACAGATCGGATGAGATACATCAAAAACAAGTTGCCTGAAATTCCAGTCATTGTTAGGAGGATTATATATTTAATGGCCAATCTGAGCTGTCATAGGCCTCCATCCACCAAGCGGTGCTTTCCTGAGTAGATTCAACAGGATAAATTTCAAGAATTAAAATTTAGTCCATGCTGGTTTGGGTGCCATGTTGCAGGAAGAATTGCAAGGGGTTCTCCTCAATGGAAATTCCTCATTCAGAGGCTATGCAGTTCTGAATATCAAATACTGTTCTTGGAAATACCAGTGTGGGAGGGCCTTGCTTATTGATCTTTCTAATGTACTACTAAGCCACTCCCTGATAGTCATAGACTCTAGAGACTGATGTGAAACATGTTTGTACAGCCTTGACTAACTCCACATATCCCGAAGATGCCTCTTAAAATGCAGTCCCAAACCAGCACCTACACCTTGGCTTTGGGTACAAGGAACCAAAGCTGGATTTAATCCATGGTGCTGTCTTCCTGCCAACAAACTTAAAACCAGGTCTCACTGGGCCTTCGTAGGAAATAGCCTAGTGGAGGGTCTGCCAGAGCCCAAAATCCTAAGCATTTCCAGGCAATATTCCCTTTCACCCTTAGGCAGCCTGCAGTGGATTCCCCATCATATAAAACACAGAGAGAATCATTAATCATTCTCTCTCTCTCTCTCTCTCTCTCTCTTTCTCTCTCTCTCTCTCTCTCTCTCTGTGTGTGTGTATGTCCAATCAGTTCATTCACTAATGAGCCTGGCAGAATAGCAGCCTTTGTGTTTTCCTTTCATTTTTCTCCCCCACCTGCTCTGTGATTTCCCAGCCCTTCTCTTATACTTTCCCAAAGCCAGATCAAGTAGCCAAAGAGATGGAAGAGAAAGAAGAAGAGGAAGCATCCGTTGTTTCCTCTGCGGCCACAGCAGCCAATGGTAGTGGAAACTCTCCTGCCTGCCATTGGGGAAATCTTCACACTCGCGGCCCAGGAGAATCCACTCGGGTGCCCACATCTCTGCCCGACTTCCTTCTCTTTCTGTCTTCCCTGGCTCTTGTATCTTCTCTGCGCCCTCTCTGCCTCTTGCCTGGTTGAGAAGACAGGCCCTGCTCATCATCACTGCTTCCTCCTCCCTTTAGTACAGCGGTGCTGTAGCACTACAAAATGAGCTACCCATCTGATGCTTTTTCCTCCACTCTCACTGCTCAAGCAAACCCCACCACCCATAATAACAAGAAACAGGTCGGTCCGCAATCCACTGAAAAGCCATAAATTACAGCTGTGCCCATTATGGGGTGGGGAGAATAACTTTGTTCCAGCTCATTACTACAGAATGTAACTTAATACAGACTGGGTTACTTTCTAGTCCTGCAGAAATGTAAAAAAACCTGGGCTTACTTTGGGGGGATATGGTAAAATCATACTAATGCTTAATCCTTCTTTTTGTTTCCAAACATAGTCAAGGAGAAAGTGGCTTTCAGTACGGTTCCTCACACAAATCATTGTATAGTTCACTTGAGTGTCACTTCACTAGAGTTATACAAATCATCCTGAGATGCTTGGAACGTATTCGCTGAAGCAACTCAACAAAATACAGTGGACCCTTGTATAACAAACAGCTTGTATAACATAAAATTTGTACAACATAAAAAATTCCGGAGACAGGGGAAATTTGCTTAACATAATCGCCTATGGAGAGAATCTGTACAACATAAAAATGGGATTACTCAGTTTTCAATGCATTCCTATGGGAATTTGTATAAAGGAAAATTTGCTTAACATAATTTCATTTGGAACGAATTAATTCCTTTATACAAGGTACCACTGTATTTGTTCTCTCTCTCTCTCTCTCTCTCTCTCTCTCTCTCTCATGAAAGCATGCAAATGCGTCTGTTCCAAAAAAATGGAATTTGTTCCAAATTCCAAAAATTCCATAGAAATGTATGCAGACTGGGAGATGGTAGCGAATGCTGCAGAAGCCCGACACGGGACATCTTATTGCTACAGAGGGCTTTCTCACAAACTGAACTTGTTAGTCACTGTCTGTTTGAAGAAGGGATGTGATGTAAATCTTACATATTTGCACAAGGGATGTACACTAGCACCAAAAATTGGATTCAGAATTCAGATTCAGGATTATAGCCTTTCAGATTTGGAATTCAGAATTTTAAGCGTTCAGAATTTCCAGATATTCAGAAATCCATTATAGTCAATATGAATACTATTACATTTGTCATGACACACCAACAGACAGGAAGACAGGTATTAGGAAATGATAGTACTGTAATGGGCATACTGATTGAAACCTGAGTAGTGGGAAGACCAACAGGAAATGCCGGAAGCACTAAGGAACTGAGGAAACAAAGAGAATATTTATCTGATAAAAAAGAGAATATTTATCTGGTAAAAAGAGATATACAGATGGCGCCTTCCCCCAGGCAAAGCAAGAAGAGAAAACAAACAAACAAACAAAAATAAACCATCCAAAACCTTGGTCCCTATAACCCACTTCCATTGTTGCCTACTCACCCAATGACAGTTTAGGGCAAGTGGGCCTCAGTGGCATCAGCCAGCCACCTAGCTGAAAGCATTTGGAAGTTGCCCTTATAATCACTGAGCTTCAAAACAGCCTCAAGGTTGAAAGAAAAGCTCCAGAAAGGCATTCCCTTTTCTGTATCAGGGTGCAATCAGACAGAAATGGTGGTATGGAAAAGGATTGCTTTAATATGGGTGGTATTCCTCAAAAGCAACCATTGCATATATTATGAAATCCATCCAGCTCAGCTTCATGAGGTGCAGCTTGGGCTTGGAGCAGGGTTAGTTGAGTTTCTGATCTCCTGTACGTTGTTTGATCCCCAGAGAAGAGTGGACTGTGCCACAAGAGGTCAAAAACGCAAGTGATATCTCTGAGCCTTTTCACATGACCCCTAAGGTCCGCTGGCCACTTAAATTCGGACCAGAGATCTTGGGGGGTTTGTTGCTGTTCCTGTGTCCCACCCCTCCGCACTCCTGGCTGCTGGCTGCGTGAGGGAAGGGGGAAGAAAAGAAAGAAAAGAAAGCCGGCTTACCTCCGTTCTGCCGGTCTTGCTCTGTTCCTGGCAGCATTCAGATCTCTTAAAGGGGCGGGGGGGGACAAACAGAAGCCAGGAGAGCCCGGCACTCTCTACGTTAGATCCGCCTCAGGGATTTTTCACCCCCGGAGAGCAGGTACCTGAAAAGTGTGCTGGGACGCGCTTAGGTGGGCGTGGTCACACTTAATTTTCTGTAAACTTCGGAGCTGGTGGGGAAACAATTTTAAGCTCCGGAGCTGGGAGCCATTTGCCGTGTAGTTTAGGGGTCGTGTGAAAAGGCTCTCTATCTGATCACACCCTCACTTCCCCCCTCCACCTCCTGCTGGCCCCATCTTTTTTCATTATAAGCTGGCCTAATGAAAGTATAATCCAATAAGAAATTTGGACTTTGGACTTTGGCTAAAAGAGCTGTTTCTGGGTCCTGCATTTTAGCCATGCTTTCTTTCCACTGAGATTCTGGGGACAGAGGCCAAGGCATGATTCTATTAATGGTTCATTCTGTCAGAAATGAAATATCACTCTTCCCGGATGGCATTCCTCAAGGAGTCCCACCAAGGCTGACACAAGATGTGCCTGCAGTCCTTGTAACACAATTCTTTCTTTCTCTTCAGGTCAGTAAGCAATGGTCACAGGGCTCGAGTTTGATTCCCATCAAAAGTGTGGTGAAATGCTCTGTTTTTCTGTACCATTCCAGCAATTCAGATCCAACTGCTGTAATTATTCAGATGAAGTGGGCTCTCTAGATGAACTCACCCCAAGGTTGAGCCCTTGTTGGTTCAATTCTGTGTTTCTGGTGGACAGATAATGTGAAGAATCTGAAGGCATGTGAACCTGAGAAAATTATTAACTTGCTTTTGGTTGCCCTCCACATATGTTATCAACAATTTTAGCTCAGCTATCAGATTGCTCCAGTGTGGCCTGGAGAGGGTGGGTAAGAAACACTGCTGTATACTGTATATCTGTTTCTCTGGCAGTTACTTCACGTCTTTCTTTGTTCCGCGACTAGTTTTGTACCGTGACAGCGTTGGTCGCGATTATGTGGTTTTGTCCCTGTTTCAGTGTCATGATCATGATAACTTGTCTCGTGACAAGTGTTACCTCATGGCTTTGTACCATGACAAACACTGAATTTGTCTAACTTCCTTTTCCCTTTTTTTGGGGGGTGGGGGTTAAAAATTCTTTTTAGATATTTCGCTTCTGAAGAGTCAAAATAAAAAAACTGACACAGTTAGTCGTTACTACACGGTGTCTTGTCTTGGAACAGTAAACAGGAACAAAGAGTGACAAGGGAAAACCCTACCCCGGCACTAGGTACAGTGTTGTCACACTTAGCTTCCGTTCCAGGGGCGTGGTCGAGACAAATTTCAGGAGTTGCGCAATGGATGTGAAGTAACAATTTTTTGTACTGCTCCTAAGCGCAACACTAACAGAGACAAAACAGACGTGAAGTAACGGCCTCTGTTTCTCGTATCCTTTTTTCAGGTGCTCCTCAACTGTATTGCCTTTGCTGGTACTAGCTGTTTAGCAGCCCCAGTTAGGGCAGCCATGCTGATTCTCACTGGCACCTCCAAGTTGCAGCTGCTAGAGGGTGTACTGCGGAAAAGCCTGCCTCTGACACTTCCAGTAAGATTTGTGCACTTCCCCTGCCCTGCACCCCTGCTTGGGCTTACTGCCTCTGTCTGTAAATTCAACAAATGTCATATTTTGATACTGCTGTCTTGTTTGTTTGGGAGAAGTTTCATTAGGGAGAAGTTCAGCTTCGCTCTGTAGTGGAAGTCAAAGGGAGCCAGCTTGGGTGGTGGTGGTGGTGGAAAGTGCCAGCCTTTAAAGCAAAAGCAAAATGTTCTGCTTATATACCTCCCCATAGCGATTAAAGATTATGTGGGTGGTTTTCAATTTAATTATGCAGGCTACATACTCCCCTCCCCACCCCAGCAAGCTGGGTGCTCATTTTACCAACCTTGGAAGGACAGAAGACTGAAACCATGAGCCGGCTACCTGGGATTGAACCCCGGTCATGAGCACAGTTCAAGTTGCAGTACGGCCATTTAACCACTGTGCCACCAGGCTCCTTGTGGCAATCCCTGAAGTACAGTACTGTACTACAAAGACAGTACTAGAGAAAAAAGAGGGTAAATGGAGATTGGAAGTCTCTACTTTTTACTTCCTCTTGCTCCGCGTAATCTCAATCCCAACTTCAACACCATCTTGTCTTATGCTGCATATCCCTCAGTCGGCCGAGGAGAGTTGAGAATCCAAGCAGTTAATCAAAGCACTGACTATATCTCTGGCAATTAAAATGTTTTAATTAACTCCCATCCTAAAAAGAAAACACAGAAAAAGAAGAAACACCACCACATTTGAGTGTTTCAGCAAGGTGTCTCCAAATTTTGGACAACTGGTGCCGATGTGCATGTTGTACAAAAAATAGGTCTACATCCAGGCATTTAGAGTCAATGTATTAATATTTTAGGGGTTATTCATATTTCATCAGCAACTAAGAATGTTATTATTGGCAAAGATTGCTTCCCACCCCCACCTCCTTTTCTTTTTCTTTATATTGCAAAAAAGAGAATGAAAGCTGCCATCATTTTAAAAGTATGTTTCAAGAAAGTGGTTCAGGAAAAAAACACATGCCTTTTCCAACAAATCAATTATATTTGTTTTGTAGAACTAGTTTATCATGTTCATTCTGCTCTGTATGCGCAACAGTGGTTTATAATAAATGGCCAGTGTTATAACCTCATTTAATAATAAAATATAATACCCAGGACTCTGAGCCAGGAAAAGGACCAGCAATGCTACCCAGGGCATTCTGGGAATTGTAGACTGAACAGATTAATATTCCCAAACTCAGCTATGATTATATGTGGCAGCATAATTGCTTGCTCTTACAAAGGCAATTCTGTGGAATAACTGACCTCTTAGAAATCTTAGAAATCTCCAGAGGGGCAGACATGATTGTTCCTGAATATTCCCTCCCATACAGTGCGGCCAAACTAGCCCCTTGGTTCACCAGGAAGTTGGCAATGATGAAATGAGTAGGACACAACTGATTGCAGAAAATGTCAGGTGCAGCTACAAAGCAAGAGAAATGCAAATTCACCTACAGTGAAGTCACACACATTAACTAGCCATTAGAGACGGTGATTCATTTTGTTTTGTTTTGTTTTAGAGTTTGGTTCGGTTCGGTTCATTTTTTGCAATCTTTTTCCAAATATTCATTTTGTTGGTTCGTTTCGTTCGTTATTCATTTCCCCCCACTTTGCACGATTTAATCCATTTGAAAGTGCATGGGTGGGGAAAATATTCAAAAACAACAACAACAAAACACGTTGACAACAACTGCACAAACTGGACTGGCAGCATTCTCATCCTCATCATCCACATCATCATCATCATCATCTTCAATCATCAACACATCATCCTTACTGGGTGGCGTCAGCGGCATCAGGGCAATCCTGGTTCCTGTGGCAGGGCCTTTTTGAGGTGCTGGCTTGGGGCCAGCGCTGCGTTTTTTTGTGTTTTTTTTGTTTGTTTTTCAAGCACCGACTGCACGTCACCTGGGGCCGGGTCAGCGCTAGCTTTATTTTTTTTTTATTTATTTATTTTAGGTTGTTCCTTTATTATTATTATTTTGGATTTATTTTTATTTATTTTTATTTTATTTTATTTTACTGCTGGCCATGTGGCCCACGCTACAGCTGTAGCACAGGCCGGTCATTTTTTAAAAACATTTGCTAGCCACGGGCCGGTTCTGTGGCCCACGGGCTGGGTCCGGTGCTCATAAGCCAGTACCAGGCCCGTGTGCTAGATCAAAATTTTTGGCAGTATGTTGGCAATATTGTTGGCTAGGAGCAGCAGGGAGCGAGAACAACCTAACATGAAATGTTGTTGGTTAGCAACATCTGAGCACAGTTATTAACTCATATAATCACCACATATCTGAAGTGACTTGATGGCACATATCATCCTTGGATCATTTTTTTTAAATTACCAAACAATGATATAGTGACAAGATGGGTGAAATAGGCACCAAAGCTCTGTAAAACCATGCCCACCCTCAAAGCACAGAACAGTTTTTTTAATTAATAAGCTTTACTATTTAAATAAATAATAACTTTACAAAAGTTTTTCCACCAGAAATAGAAACTCTATTTGTTTGGCTAGGAAGGAGTTAAAAAGTTCTTCTTCTCAGAGTCATTTAATTTGGTACTGACTGGAAAGTCCGAAGGCCTCCAGAAATGTCTCTTGGACCTCTGAAACATTCCCATCCTTGTTTTAAATCATTCTAATTTTATGTTTCATTGACAGGTATATGGAACAGTCATGCACATCAACCGTGGGAACCCAGCTCGTTTTGAAGTGCTGGTGGACTCTTGGCCAGAATTTAAAGCTATCTTTACTCGCCCACAACAGGAGGTAGGACATGGAATCTGAATGGGGATGGACAAAAGTCAGCACCAGTGATCTGTGGGGGAATCACTTCAAAAACACCAGGACCCTAAGCAGAACAATCCAGACGCGCCTTCTGTAAGAGATTATTAGAAGCAACCTATGGAAACTGGCCAGAGCAGTGGCAAGGCTGCTAGATGGTGTGGTAGACAAACAGACAGACAGACTCTTTTTTATGAGACCCAAGATCTGTGCACTGAAGTGGACATGGCTCTAGCAATTTTCTCCAAGGCTAGAGTTAGCTACTGTATGTGGGTTCTCTTGGTCATAGAACATCTCCTGGAGCTGATAAATGAAATGAGTATCTCATGTATCTCAACGCTCCTTCTAGGTCACCGACACTGTAAGTTCGAAGTGACTAGATGGCACAGAATAACAAATACAAAGTGGTATCAAGTTTCCACAAGACAGCCTACTCTTTCCTCTGTTGCCACTGTTGGCTACACATTTATTTATTTATTTATTTATCTATCTATCTATCTATCTATCTATCTATCTATCTATCTATCTATCTATCTATCTATCTATCTATCTATCTATCTATCTATCTATCTATCTATTTATTTGTTTGTTTGTTTGTTTGTTTGTTTGTTTGTTTCAACTTATATATATGTGGTGAATGTCCTCCATCTGAATCTACTTTACACCTCACCTATTGTCTTTTGAGTTCTTTTGAGTTCCTTCATCCTGTCTAGGACCAGAATGAGCCTACCCACCTCTCTCTCTCCCTGAGGCAGCAATAGAGATGCTTTCAGTGGTGCTCCAGGTTTCGCGATGGAGCTGGATGCTCTCTGCCCTGCAGGTAGTGAAAGACAAGGAGGATTACTACGCCAATTTGCATGCCGCTTTCTACCATGATGTGGATGCCTGTCGAGCCTTACTGGAGAATGCTAATGCCATTGACTGGGGTAGGGCCCTCCAGATTCAAGGTGAGTCTCTGAAAGCACTGAGCAAGGAATAAACAATACCTTTGCCAAATTGCCCTGAAATGAATGCAAAATGTTCCATCAGCCAGAGCCCACCAGCAAGTTTCCATCCCAAATTAGCATTCATTTGCCTAAATGCGAATTCAGCTGTTTCCAGACTGCCTCCCCCCACCACACACACACACCCCTAATGAAATTAGGGAGTATCTGTGCTTCTCTTGGCTCAAGTGCTGCTGCCTGACGACCTCCTTGGCCCAGGGAGGATCCCCCACCTTTTTTGGGGGGGGGGCTGGCCCCTGCAGAGGCATACTTTTCCTCAGATGAATTGTTTTACTTTTCTGCATTCTCCAAGATGGCTGCCCTTGGTTTCAGGAGGTGAGTGATAAATTCCAAATCATGGGCTGAGGAGAAGGTGAAAGGCACTCCCTTTCCCCACAGGCCTATGAAGACGCTAAACCTGGCTACTCAACAGCCATGGGACTTTGGGACATTAATAAAAGCATACTTTTTTGGAAATGCCCACAAGAACGTGGTGCACAGCCTGCAGGAAATTAATTATCATAGAAACTTCACTGTTTTTTGTTGTGCTATTTATTTATTTATTTATTTATTTATTTATTTATTTATTTATTTTAGTGGTCCAGTAAATGTGGCACCTGTTCCTGCATTTGTATTGGTATGGGAACTACACAGCTTCCTCCTGACATCTTCTAAGAATGTAAACTGTGCTTGCAATCCAAAGACCATCCCTTAGTAAACTGCTGGCGAGCTCAGTGATTTAGAACCCTGTATGTCAGGCATGTCCAAACTTCGACCCTCCTGATGTTTTAGACCACAACTCCCAGAATTCCAAGCCTGTATTTCCAATGGCAAAGGACTGTGGGAGTTGTGGTCCAAAATATCTGGAGGGCCAAAGTTTGGACATACCTGCTGTATGTGGACCCAGAGGTTGGGCGTCTTGATTCCTTTCTGGGCCTCCTTCACAGGAGCTGAACTCAATTATCCATAAGTCCCATCAGAATCTGCAATTCTCAGATGATGAAATCCTTCCCATACCTAGCTTTGGTTTGGTATTATTCTTTAAAATTATGGTTCAAAAGTGAGCATTCTTATTTGCAGCTGCAGCTGAGTCATCTACAATGTTCATGCAGGACTGCAAGATGGGCTGTACGAAATCACCAAAGAAAAAGTAGCGGCCAGCCGTGCCCAGTTGAAGCCTTACTGTTACGTGCCACTGATGCATCCAGATCCATCTGCTCTTCCTCAGAGCCGGTCAGTGGGTGTTCCCTCGCCTCCTCCTATGTATATTACCTGCTCAGCGGAATTCTGGATGCTACAAAACACTTGGGTTGCACATAGTATGTTCCCATAACTAAATTCCAACCTCTTTGCAGTTGCTGAGATAGAATGCATGTCTCCTTCCAACTCAACACCTCTGGAACTGTTTCTTGCAGTCAATAATACCCATACATCCATTTCAGTCTTTCAATTGTGCAAAGACTGTAGATGGCTTTCTGTCCTTCAGGGCTAGTTTGTAAACCCAGGTAGGTGGGTAGGAAAATTCTACTGCTCTTCTGTCCAGCCACTGGAACTTGCAAAATTTCCCATTTTGTACCAGAATTCCTATATTTTCCTCTGTTCTCTGTGAAAACAGTGGTAATTAGAAAATTTCTAAAATAATTTTTGAAAAAAAAAACCTACAGTATTATTGTATTGTCATGTAATAGCACTGTAACATACCAATTTGTTTACCTTATATCATTATGGTGTCAATAGCCCTCTTCAGTCATGAAAAAGAGAGATGTTTGGTGCTAACCAAAATGTGGCATTATAAACATTTCTTTAAATAGCTGACATAGTAGCAATATGGTATCTCAGTGCTGTACCAATTTAACCAGGTGGGAAAACCTATCTAGCATAGTGTTTTTTGCAACAGTGAAAAAATGAGGGCATAACTTGGTACTCTGCAGAATAGGTTACAATGAGTGGTGTCCCACCCAAGCTTCATAGGGTCCGAATCATGGCAGCTGTGGGATACCCACTGGTGTAAACAGAAAACAGAGGGATATGCTGCACTATCTTATGATATGGCTGGTAGTCAGGGCGCTCCCCAGTGATACACTGAGGAAGGACACTGCCTTGACCTTACAAGAGTCTTGGAGGTCATTGTGTTTGATCTGCAGCCTTCTTATGATTTCCCCTTATTTCCTCTTCCTTTTTACTTTATGGAAAATTAATTGGTTGAGGAAGAAAAATGGGATAACTCCCCTTTGACTGTGTCACATACTTGGCCTGGAAACCCTCACTCTTGAAATTCCACTTGGAGTTTACCATAGAATGGAGCAATGCTAGGGAACCGCCCATTTGGAAGCAACCTCTGTGAAGTTCTGACTTAACAGACCACGCCATGGGCTATGCGTTTTTCTTTTCCCCTTTACATTCATGTACGATGGGATACTGAGAGTCCTGATCCCACAAAACTGTAAACTGTTTTATTCATCCCTTCATTTTTGACTACCTTCAGAAACAGAAAATGGGAAAGTTGCATGTCACCTGAACTCAGAACTTTCTTTCAAAAGGCTGTGTTTTATTCCTGTTGAACATGTCCCAAAATCACTACCTGTATCTGTCAGCTCGTGTGTGTGTGTGTGTGTGTGTGTGTGTGTGTGTGTGTGTGTGTGTGTGTGTGTGTGTGTGTGTGTGTGTGTGTACGTACTTATTTGTGTCTCTCTGTGTGTTAGAGAGTGAGTGAATATGAGAGAGAGAGAGAGAGAGAGAGAGAAGAGTATCTTCTAGAACTTTCCACTTTCTCACATACACCCTTTGCTCTTGCATTCCAGGCTTAGAAATGACCACCTCCGTTTTGGCGCCCTCAATCCATCTCATGCAAGTTTCCTCAATGAGGCGTGGGACTTTGGAAGGAATCATCGAAGCCTGCGATATCTGGAGAGCTTGATCCGTCTCTTCCCTAGTGCTTGCCTTGTGGACAAGGAAGAGAGAGTGGTCTCCTGGTCCCTCAGTGATCCTTGTGGTTGCATATCGCATGGCTATACCCTCCCTCAGTACCGGGGGCAGGGCTGCGTGGGAGCCGTGCTGCAGAGAATAGGTGGGAAGCTCCACTCCCGGGGTTTTCCGTTGTATGTTGGGGTTCTGGCTGAGAACCAACCCTCCCTGCAGTCTCTGAAGAAGCAGGGCTTTCATATCTTGCCTGGGACATATTACATGCTTATTGTGACACCAAGTCTCACTCTCGAGAATTAGCAAAGAGTAACGTAACACTTTCCCCAGGGATCCTGGGCACCCACTTTTGGAGTCATTGGTGGCAAGAAGCAGAGAGAGGGTTAGGGTGGACTGATCAAGTTCTGAGGCTCTTTCACTGGATGTCATCATGATTAAATCAAAAGCAAGAGGAAGGAAATGTTTAAAAAGTATACTGTATCTTACATGTAGTTTTGCAATAAGCAAAAAATACAGGTGCTCTTGACAACAGAATCAAATGGTCAAAGAGCAAAAATGTGTAAACAAATATAGCTTAGCTGTATTATTATTGTTTATTCCATTTCCCACTACTGAATAATACATTAGGACTAGAGACTCACAAGCATAGAAAAACATAATAAAAAAACAACATGTAAAAGACATGCAACCAAAGAATCCTTCAGTGACATACATTATGATACGATGGTAACCCAACTAGACAAAGATTCACTTGTTTTGTGTTTTTCATTGGAACTCAACAGAGGCCTGTCCTCTGTGAAGTAGGCCACACTGTGCCGTGACCTTCCCCTGCTTTCAGATTATGAAAGCCTCCATGGGGAATTCTCTACACCCGCTCCATCCTTGTTACCAAAGAAGCTTACATCACCACTTTTGGTCATCAGAGGCCTTCCTCCCCTGTCATCTTTCTCCAGGCTGGTGCAGGAAACCAGGAGGGTCTGCCGGATTGTGTACCCACTTTGGATTAAAAGGAGGAAATGTTATTTCTCAAATGTTTCCAGGTGAAACCAAGAAAACAACAAAATGTCTACACCTGGAGAAGCAGCACTTATAGGAGGAACAAATGTCTATTACTGCTCATCCAACTTCTTACAGGACTTTATTATTATTATTATTATTATTATTATTATTATTATTATTATTATT
>JAHTLZ010000016.1:81960016-81986134 GCA_023846285.1 Phrynocephalus versicolor
GGATTGAAAATAAAACAGCCAACATTATAATGCCATTGTACAAAACAATAGTAAGGCCACACCTAGAGTATTGTGTACAATTCTGGTCACCGCTTCTCAAAAAAGACATAGTGGAACTGGAAAAAGTGCAGAAGAGAGCAACTAAAATGATTACTGATTGAGACATACAAAATTATGCAGGGCAGGAGTAAAGTGGATAGAGGGACTCTCTTCTACCTCTCACAAAATACCAGAACTAAGAACATAAGAACATAAGAAGAGCCATGCTGAATCAGGCCAAAGGCCCATCTAGTCCAGCTTCCTGTATCTCACAGCGGCCCCACCAGATGTGTTTGGGAGCGCATGAGACTAGATATCTGTCTCCTGATACCACTCTCCTGCATCTGGCCCTTGAAGTACCCTGGTTTAAAGCCTGGAGATTACACATCTCCATCATGGTTTGTAACCTGTGATGGACTTTTCCTCCAGGAATCTGTCCAATCCCCTTTTGAAGGCATCCAGGTCAGATGCCATCACCACATTGTGTGGCAGGGAGTTCCATAGACTTACAACGCGCTGGGTGAAAAAATATTTACTTTTGTCAGTTTTTACTCTCCCAGACCTCAATTTGAGTGTATGTCCCCTAGTTCTGGTATTTTGGGAGAGGGAGAAGAGCTTCCCTCTATCCACTTTACTCATACCCTGCATTATTTTGTATGTCTCAATCATATCCCCCCTCAAGCGCCTTTTTTTCCAGACTAAAGAGGCCCAAATGTTTTAGCCTTTCTTCATAAGGGAGGTGCCCCAGCCCAGTAATCATTTTAGTCGCTCTCTTCTACACCTTTTCCAGTTCCACTATGTCTTTCTTGAGATGCGGTGACCAGAATTGTACACAATACTCCAGGTGGGGCCTTACTATTGTTTTGTATAATGGCATTATAATGTTGGCTGTTTTGTTTTCAATCCCCTTTTTGATAATCCCTAGCATGGAATTGGCCTTCTTCACCGCTGCCACACATTGGGGAGACACCTTCATGGAGCTGTCCACCAACACACCAAGATCTCTTTCCTGATCCGTCACGGATAACTCAGAGCCCATGAGTTGATAGATGAAATTTGGATTTTTTGCCCCAATATGCATTACTTTACATTTGGTTACATTAAAACGCATTTGCCATTTCTCATCCCACTCCCCCAGTTTGGAGAGATCCTTCTGGCGCTCTTCACAATCTTCTCTGGTTTTTACCACACGGAAAAGTTTTGTGTCATCTGCAAACTTGGCCACCTCACTGTTTATCCCTGTCTCCAGGTCATTTATAACCAGACTGAAAAGCACCGGTCCCAGGACCGAGCCTTGGGGCACACCGCTTTTCACTTCTCTCCATTGTGAAAATTTCCCATTGACACCTACTCTTTGTTTCCGGGATCTCAACCAGTTCTCAATCCATAAGAGGACCTGCCCTCTTATCCCCTGACTGTGCAATTTTCTCAGCAGCCTTTGGTGAGGGACTGTGTCAAAAGCCTTTTGAAAATCCAGATAGACTATATCCACCGGTTCACCCAAATCCACGTGCCTGTTGACCTTTTCAAAAAATTCTAAGAGGTTTGTCAGACAAGATGTACCCTTACAGAAGCCATGCTGATTTTCTCTCAGCAAGGTTTGTTCTTTTATGTGTTTTAAGATTTTCTCTTGGATGAGGCTTTCCATCATCTTCCCTGGGACAGATGTAAGGCTAACCGGCCTGTAGTTTCCTGGGTCCCCTCTCCTTCCTTTTTTAAAAATTGGTGTGACATCTGCTATCCTCCAGTCCTCTGGCACTGTGGCCGTTTTAAGAGACAAGTTGCATATAACCGTTAAGAGATCTGCAATTTCATTTGTCAGTTCCCTAATAACCCTTGGGTGGATTCCATCTGGGCCCGGTGACTTGTTAATCCTCAATTTATCAATTAGTCCTAAAACCTCCTCTCTTTTAACCTGTATTTGATTTAATTCTTTAGTCAAGAGGGGCGGCTCAGGCAGCGGAATCCGCTCAAGGTCCCCTGTCGTGAAGACAGACGCAAAGAACTCATTCAATTTCTCTGCAATGTCCAAGTCTTCCTTAACCTCCCCTTTTCCTCCCTCACCATCCAGAGGGCCAACTGGTTCTCTGGCAGGTTTTCTACTTCTAACATATTTAAAGAAGCTTTTATTATTACCCTTTATATTGCTAGCCATGCGTTCCTCAAAGTCTTTCTTTGCCTCCCTTATCATCTTCTTACATTTCTTTTGCCAGAGTTTGTGTTCCTTTTTATTTTCCTCATTTGGGGAGGATTTCCATTTACAGAAGGACCTCTCCTTGTGCTTTAGAGCCTCTCTAACTCCACTCGTTAACCATGCCGGTGTCCTCTTGGACTTAAATGAGCTCTTCTTTCTTTGTGGTATGCACTTGTGCTGGGCCTCTATTATTGTTGTTTTAAACAGGCTCCATGCACTCTGAAGAGATTGGATTCTTCTAACCTTCCCCTTCAGTTTCTTTCTAACTAGTTTCCTCATGTGAGGGAAGTTTGCCCTTCGAAAATCAAGGGTTTTTATGTCTGATTTGGTTGACACTCTTCCTCCGACATGCATGTCAAAGGTAATTGCAGCATGGTCACTGTTCCCCAGAGGCTCAGTGACATTCACACCCCTGACCAGGTTCTGAGTATCACACAATATTAGATCCAGAGTTGCCTGTTCTCGGGTGGGCTCCGTGACAAGTTGCTCTAAGGCACAGTCATTCAGCAAGTCGAGAAACCCAGTTTCTCTTTCTTGCCTGGAGCTCGCATTGGCCCAGTCAATGTGGGGACAATTGAAGTCCCCCATGATTACTATCCTATCCCTCCTAGCCACCTCCATGATTTCTCTCCTCATTTCAAGGTCCCCCTCAAGTTTTTGATCTGGTGGACGATAGAATACTCCAACGATCACATCACAACGATCACTAGGGGACATACACTCAAATTTAGGGCTGGGAGTGTGAGAACAAAGAAAAATATTTTTTAACCCAGTGTTTTTTGTTAGTCTGTGGAACTCCCTGCCACATGATGTGGTGATGGCATCTGGCCTGGATGCCTTCAAAAGGGGATTGGACAGATTCCTGGAAGAAAAGTCCATCACAGGTTACAAACCATGATGGAGATGTGTAATCTCCAGGCTTAAAACTGGGGTACTTCAAGGACCAAATGCAGGGGAGTGGTATGAAGTGACAGATATCTAGTCTCGTGCACTCCTGGACACATCTGGTGGGGCCACTGTGAGATACAGGAAGCTGGACTAGATGGACCTTTGGCCTGATCCAGCATGGCTCTTCTTATGTCTTTATGCTCTTATGTTCAGTTCTCTGTTTCCATAGGTGAAGCCTATGGTTGCTACTGTTGTTTATTGCTGCAGAGCTCCCACCCCCACCCCCGCCGCCCCATGGTTCCTGACCTTGGATCTCCATGTGTAGTTGCAGGAGGTTTGGGAAATAGCCTAGTCCAGCAAAATTTAGAAACCCATTGGTTTGGGAGCCTGGGCGGTAGCACTTTCCCGCCTTTGGGGAGTTGGAAGAAATCTCTTTCCCCCTTCCTGCCTATCAGAAAGATCAGAGATGTTTTATTTCCCTGTGTTGCAAAATCATGCCAGGGGAAAGCAAGATCTCTGTGACATGGGACCAGTTTTTGTCACATGAAAATTGCAAAGTACAAATTAAGATAAGGACTTAAGTTTCTGTTGGTATAGAAGAATGTTAAACTCATTGTTCCTCCAGCTCAGCACCAACCCACCTACGCAGTCTTCCACCCATGTAAAGAGATTCAGTAGAAACTGTGCTTAATTTGTATAGCTTATTCTTTGAGGCCATTACCTCAACCATTGTCTGTGCCAAGTATGGAAACTGATTTTAAAATTTCAGAGGTTTGTGTGTGCTGTTACCATACGCATGAAAAAAGAGCTAGCCGACTCACTTGTAGTGGGAATTCTGAGAGAGACTAAGCCAGCAAATAGCTCTGTAGCACTTTATAGACTGAGAAATTCCGTCAAGACCATTTTTTTCCATGGATGGATTGTGTGGATCACTTCATCAGATGTCTTGTGCTGTTCTGCGTAATCAGTGCAATATTAATCCATCAAGAATGTACAAGAGCTTTGACAAATTTGCCACATATTTGAGAGACCAAATCCTACATGGCTCCAGTAATTTGCACTGGATGTGAGGGAAGTATTATGGACTTCTGGTAAATGTTTCCAGGACAATATATATACAGTACAGTATATATACATTTTCTCAAGACTCATTGGATTTTTGGCTTTGGCCACTGGGTGGCGTTTTAACCGCCAATCCTCCACAAAAGGTACGGTAGTCCTGGTTTCGGCGTCAAACCTGAGGTCCTTAACTTGACGTCAAAAGTGAGATAATCCTTTCATTTGTCTTCATCAATATATACAAATGGAAAAAGGTCAAACATCCAGACTAGGATTATTCCAAATAACTCATAATAACGATAGTACAAATTACCTTGGAAACCCAGGGTTTACCAGTTTCACTATTAAGAAAGTAGGTTCATGTCAAAACAAACAATCATGGTGTAAGTTCCATTAAAATCTGTGTGAGCCAAGTTAAAAATGTGACCTTTCCTGGAGCACAACTTCCAAAAAACCCCTCAAGGCTCAAGGAAGTACAGTACTGATCTTTCCACCAAGTTTCACACTAACAGGTCACAAAGTCCTCAGGTAGTTGCAGGAACCCTTTAACAGTGAGATTAATAGACACCACTCCTTAGTGCCACTAGGAAAGGCATTAAACTGCCAGAACAATCAATCTCAAACTCCCTTCCAACTATTTTGGGGTTGTTCCTTCCAGCACAGCAAGTGGTGGAGGCTTCTGGGAGTTGCAGTCCAGGAACATCTGGAGACCCACAGGCTGAGAACCACTGCTTTAAAGGAATTTGGAGTGGTTGCGCCTCATTTTAGAAAAACTTATTCATGTTAGTTGAAACCTCCTGTTCGTCACCTTCATCAGTACTGAACCTCTCTAGGCTTTTCAGCTCTGTTCCACAGACAAAGTCTTCCTCCAGAACCATCCCCCATCTTTTTCCCGCAAGGCCCCGAAAATCAAAAAAACCATAAAATCAGATGAGAGGAGTGCTGTGCTTCAACAATTTGAGTGTATGTGTGTGAGTAGTTAGGGTTGTGGTGGGGAGTCATGTTTATTAGAGCAAAAGAGAAGGTTGAGCTGCATGGCCATCACAAAACACAAATGCAAAAATAGGCTACTAATAAAAAAAAACATTGCAAGCTTTCACGTGCAAAACACTCTTCTTCAAAGTGGGTCCCAAAGGTTCAAACATGGCAAAAGATGTGCTATGCCAGGTTGTTATTAAAGTTCTTGGCTAGATGATGTTGAGTTCTTGGCTAGATGAGGTTGCACACCAGGCAAGGAGTTTTCTTGGAGGCAAGAAGTAGGAGGGCAGTTGTGAAAGCTGCTTAAGCATTGGGTTTCACCTCCCCATTCTTCAAACAAAGGAACACGGGTCATGCACCACCACCATTCACTCACCCCTCATCCAAGTTGGCTCTACCAAGACATACAAGTCCCTGTTTATCAGGTTAGGATTTAACACTGCAGCCTGATTTGGGTTGGAATAACAATGGGACCAATGACTGTGATAGTATGACTGCTGGTAGTGATGGCATGGTCGCAATCAGTTCAACATTGTCTCCGAGCCTCCTTCCTATGTCTCCTAGGCCCAGAAAAAAATGCACCCTGGGCTTTGTCTCTTGCTGGGAATCGAGAATGAGTCAGTTGCTTTCCAGGACAAAAGGCTCCATGAGGCAAAGGCCAGTTGGCAGCAGGAGGTGCCAGTCCCAGCCCCTGCCCCAGACTTACCCCCAGGAAGGGGAGGCTAAAGAATCTGCAAGGGCATGAATCAGCAACCTCCAATGTCTCCTCATCCCACAAGGAGCAAGCAGGGCCTGAGAGTAAAGGGGCTCTCAGCAAGTGGGTCAAGGATCAATGTATCAATTACATTTCACTGCCACCCCCCACTTCACCCTCCTTTTATTATCCTTCTGTGATACAGTGACTAATACCACCCATGGAGCTCAACTCCAGCCACCAGCATCGAGCTCCAGCCATTTTATGGAGCCATACAGGGGCTTGCCTTGCCTTACAAACCAAGGTCCACATCCTTCGCCTTTGACTCATAAGAAAAGGAATGCTGTCCTTTGGTTTCTGGGAAGAATTACAAGCTGCATTTCCAACACTGAGTTATATCACACACACACACCCTTAATCAGGAACTTCAGTCCTCTGTCAGGCATATATTACCCAACAGGGCTGCATAATCTTCGTTTATACCTCCTTATTAGATACTGATTCATATTTACATACTCTTTTACAGCACTTTTTGCCACACATCTGGTTTATGTTTCCAAGGGAGCATAAGCTTCCAGCCGTACCTATTTAACGGATAGAACACGAACCTCTTTGCTTTCAGGCTAAACTAAAGGGCCTAAGAAACTGGCTGTCAGACAGCAATAGCATCTGAAAACTAGATGTGAACATCACAGATTGGAATATACAGATTTATAGTACTGAACTGTGGTCCCTAACTGTGTTTTGAAGGTTCCCCAAGTTCTTCGGTTGGCACGCTTGCCTTCAGATTTCCTCAAATTGTTCTTTTTTATTCCTCTGTGGAGAAGGACTCACTCAGGTAACATAAAACAATCGTACTTCATTTTGTCTAACACAATTGCAGGATGAAATTGGAGCATCAGGACTTGTATCACAAGCTACCTATCTCAATAGGAGCCGGCCTGTATACTCATACGCATGCCCACAACCTGAAATGAAGCAGATGTTTCTGGGACTAGGCAAAAACCTTTTTCCAGGATTTAAGCATCCTCAAATCAGTGAGTTAGGTAATATAGCTGCAGAGGTAGAAATTTGGAGTTAAATTTTGCACTGTGCTTCATGGAAGAAGAGCCAGCCTGTGTGTCCTTGGGGAAGGTGCACAGACCCAGAAGGCCCCTAGAAGAGGGGGAAACAATAAGCCTCTTCTGAGTAGAGATGGGCATGAATCAAAAAAATGGCATTTTGTTTGTCGTTTGTCGTTTGGAGGGTCTGTTTCCGTTCGTTTCCGGTTTTTGCGATTTTTTTGCAAAAATTCGTTTTCATTTTCGTTTGTTTCGTTACCATTTCGTTACCATTTATTTCAATTTTTTGTGATTTTTTTAGGATTTTAAGCAATTCACTCATATTGCAGTAGCGGAAAGGAAACACATGACAAAATTTCCAGTGTTTCTGTTCGTTTCGTTTCATTTTAGAGACAAAATTCGTTTGTCATTTCGTTACGTAACGGAATGAAAAAACGAAAACAGAAACGAAAAATTGTTCATTTTGTGCCCATCTCTACTTCTGAGTCCTCTCTACCTGGAAACCCTTGAAAAGGGTCACCATAAATCAGGATTGACTTGATGGCAAAAGATTATTATTATTAAATGTTCTAATATTTGCTTTCATTCAACACATTACTTCTTGTTTTGACATATTTCTTGGAATAGTGTTTTCCACTTGATTTATGTAAGCTGCCCTGAAAATGTTATTGCACTTGAGGGTTGGGATGGGGCATACATTTTCTTAAATGAATGAATGAATTTCCTTATCCTGCTTGCCGTGCCAAGTCCTTCCTTTATTTCCAACTGTATATAGCCGATTAGGTTCAAGTGCTGAAGCAAATATAAATGTAGATGACAAACCTGACAGATTTCTCCCTAAAACTGTTATTATAAGGTAGGATTAGGGTGGGGTATTAATTTTATTGAAGGCATGAATATTCCCTCTGCATTTATTGTGCCAAATTCTTCCTTGTTTATAGCTATAGCAGCCGACTCCATTCTAATGGTGAAGCAATTATAAGCACAGATGATAAATTTGAGTGATTTCTTTAAAACAGTACCATTGCATTGGAATGCCAGCATTTCCAGTCAGTCTTACGCTTCACATTTAGTTTTCCAGATGGCAGGACTTTCACTTCTAACAAATTATTTGGCATTTTGCTTCAGAAGGCCAGATCAAACAAAGAATGGCCAATGTTATAACATGGGCAATTTTGGTTTGGCACGTGGAGGGAAAAATATAAATTCAAATTTTGCTTCATACATTTGTTCCTGTTGTCCTTGGATCACTTCTAAATTTTCATTGTTGCTGGGTTACATGCTAGCTTGGGCTCCTACAGAAAGTGCCAGTAATACTTAGTGGACAAAGAAGTAACTTACAGACGCAGTTATTTTTGCAGGTTTTCCATAACAAGTAGAAAGTGCATCACACACAAAAAATTAGGGAGAAAAACAATTATTTTTAACATCACAAGAAAGGGTGGTACCTAGTAACTTAATTATTGTCATTTTACTGCCAGGGCAGGGGGAGAGAGACGTGGGGTTTTATGTCCCAGATAGTGACTAGTGGGTGGGGCTGGAAGTAGAGGTCACCAATATTGCTGCTCTGTCTCACAGGGCAAACATCCTGTTGGCATGAACCAAATCCACAATAGACAGTGAAGACAGACCTATTATTGCTCATGTATGCGTCCAATCTCTCTTTAAAACAGAGGGTAGGCTGTACCTGCCTCTACATTTTCTCAAACCAGAGATAGGGCGCTTTTACACAACCCCTAAAATCCGAGGCAAAGGGCTCCCAGATCCGGAGCTTAAAAATGTTTTCCCACCAGCTCTGGACTTAAAAAAAAATTAAGTACGACTACGCCCACCTAAGCGCGTCACAGCGCACTTTTCAAGTACCTGGCCTCCAGGAGGTAAAAAAATCTTTCAATGCGCATTGTAAAGCTGTGAATGCCGGGCTCCCTCGGCAGACGGAGGTGAGCCTGCATTTTTTTCTCCCTTTTTTTCTCCCTCCCCTCACGCAGACAGGAACAATGGAGTATGGAGGGGTAGGAACACAGGAAGAGCAACAAACCCCCACGATCTCTGGTCCGAATTTAAGTTGCAGGCAGATTTTAGAGGTCGTGTAAAAGCACCCATACAGTCTGAAATAATACTAGCATCTAGTGACCAGATCATCATCATAATAATAATCATTATCATCATCAGCAGCAGCATAGTTTTCAGGCCCCACTTTTAGGAAGGCACGGTGACTGAATAAGTTGTCAGAACTTTCCAGACTTTCCCAACCGAGGAACCACTTCTAAGATGGACTACAAATTCCAGTGTAGTCTGCCCTGTGTAGACAGGAGTTGTAGTCTAAAAAATACAGGAGAAGGGAGGCACCAATTGGACAAGATGGTCGCTGCCTGATCTAGCTGGGTGTTTACGTTCCAACATTTGCCCTCCCCTCCCAAGTTCCTCAGCCCCCATTGCTTCTCCAAGTCTTCTGCAGGGCTTTCATGACCAGCATCACTGGCTGGGACAAAATGGGGAAGGCAGTATTAACTTTCACCACATTATACATTTCTGGTAAAAAGCTGGATGGAATGGCCTGGCGTTGTTGCTGTTTTCCATATCTGAAAATGTCTCCATATCTCTGGGGGACCAAGAGAACCTTGGAGGACGTGAAGCCACTGAAGTCCAGATACAGACTGGGAAATAAACAAGAGCAAGAGAAATCGGTGGAGCTGCGTGAGAATGACTTATCCCAGTAAGGGACAGAGCTCTCTAAAGGCTAGTAAATCTTTTAAAACATATATATTTATTTAAATAAAGCGCCTGCCCCAAGAAGCAGGTGATAAAGAAGAACTGCTCACATGACCCCAGGGAGAACGAGGAGCTGCAGGAAACCTGGAAGCAGGACTGAAGCAAGGTTGTTGTCATGTAGCAGTCAGGAAAAAGAAAGATGTGGTGGGAAGCATCTGGTGTGTTGCACTTATAGAGGAACCGAGATACTAGAGCCCCATCCTATTGACTGCCCTAAGATGATGAATGTGATTGTAGGGGGAAGGAGCGTTTAAGAGGTGGACAGGAGGTTGGTGGTCAGACGATGGCTTTGATTCTCTTTCTTATTTAACACTTGAGTGATCTCACCGCAGCTGGAAATGGTGAAAGCAGCCAACCTGGATGCGAAAGCCCTCCAGTTATCCATCTCCAGGGAGCAGAGCTGGCTTCTTATAGCCCAGCAGAAGACACATTTTAAGAGGTGAGGTACGGGAAGGCTGCAGGTTACGACATCCTTGTGTTCGGACATGGGAGTGGGGGCTGGTGAAAGAATCCCTGTACTGTGTTCCTTCCTGGCTCTGGGATGGGAACCGGGTCTCACTGTGAGACTAAAAGGGATGAATCTGGAAACAGGAACTTATGCAGTCTATCCCATGGTTGCTAGTTCTTCTGAGCTTTTTTTGTTTTGTTTTGTTTTTTAATCCAGCTGCTGAGGCAAGTTTCGCTCCTTATGGACCCTCGCTTCAAATTCCTTAATTTTTCAGCCTGGCTTAGGAATAGCTGCCTTCTGACTGGTTGCCATTGTCCCTTTTGTCTTGTTGTCCAAGGAAACAGCTTACTGAACCACCTGCAGGGTATTAGGGGTGCGCCGCTCAGTTACCTTAGACCCCCCACAGGAGTCCTGAGAAAGGAAACAACATAAATATGCGTGGGTGGGTGGGTATATGTGTGTGTATTGCACTGATCATTAGTTGTGTGTGTGTGTGTGTGTGTGTGAGAGAGAGAGAGAGAGAGAGAGAGAGAGAGAGAGAGACTAATGAGCAGTATGATCATTTACTCACTTCCTTGAAATGGGCTGAAGGAGGAAAGTGATTTATCAGGCTTAGTGGAAGTCGAAGGCAGCCACACTGCATATATTGGATTCTTCTCCTCTTAAATGTGTATTGAAGCAGTCTATGCTGTGGTCTTGTCCTGCATTTTCCTCTTCACTATGTTGCAGGTCATTTCAGTACCCCACCCACCCACCATCACCCGTGCAACATACCTGGAAATACCTGAGGCTTTCATGATTCAAGAACAATTTCGTTCTAACTAGGTCTTACTAGGAGACTGGTTACAGCACCCAGAGTACAATGCTAGATGCTCTGTCTTGTTTAAGTTTCTCATTTAATAATAACAATTATTCCAGAAGTTTTTGAACTGATTATTGTGGGTCCTGATGGCAATTTTAGTGTAGTATTTTAATGTATTGTATTTAAATGTTTTTATTGTTTTAATTTTATTGCAATTTTGATGTTTTAATTGTCTGAATTATTTATTTTGATTGTGAGCCGCCCAGAGACCTTTGGGTAGTGGGCGGCATACAAGCTAAATAAATAAATAAGTAAGTAAGTAAATAAATAAATAAATAAATAACTTGCCATTAAGTTAATTCTGACTCCAAAATGGTTTACTAATCCCTTCTTCTGGTGACCATCCAGTATTGGGCGGCTTGTCCAGGGCTACACAGGCTGGGTCTTGTTATTGGCGTTGGGCATCAAACATCCCACTGCAGTCTCCACAGCTAGAGATGGAAATACCTAAGTAGCTCAGAATAGGATTTACTGTGTACTGTATTTATGTTTTGTGGCCCCTTGCATATCACTTGCACATCAGATCCAAAGACATTGCCAAAAACAACAAACAAACAAACAAACAAACAAACAAACAAACAAACAAACAAACAAACAAACAAACAAAAACCCAAAAACAAAAACACAAAAAACAGAGAACAAAACAAGGGCATAGAACTGCACAGACATGGTATACAATACTTTAGTGCATAGGAAATTTTAGAGATAATATTATTTAAATATAAACACCCCTTCACTGTACTGAGGAAAACAATGAGATGTCCTGCTTTAATTTAAGCCTTGTACTTGTTGCAGAGAATTCAGAGCTAACTTAAAGTCCACTTAAAGTTAGTTCTAGTCAAGATGATCCTTTAATAGGGTTAAAAGCCCTTTAATCGGATTTAAAAGGGTTAATTTTTAACCCTTTTAAATCTTTAAATTTGATTTTCTAGGAATAGTTCTTCAAATAGAAGATACCTTCAAATAGAAGACTGCATTCTGTAAAAGAGGACAAATAACAGTACTAGAGATGGGCACAAACTGAAAAAATGGTGATTCGTTTTGTTTTGTTTCGTTTTTAATGAATTTTTTTGAAAAAATTCATTTTGTTGGTTTGTTAATTCGTTATTTGTTTTTACCTTTTTTTTTTTCCAACGGCCACCACGCAGCCCCTAGGGCTCGGTTGGCACTGGGTTTTTTTGTATTTTTTTATTTTAGGGTGTCGACCAGGCCACCCTTGGGGCCTGGTCAGTGCTCCTTTTTTTTACTGTGCCGAGCCGATCACATGGCCGCGCTACAGCTGTAGCATGGCAGTTGGCTCCCCCCCCCGGTTGCCGTCCCAGAAGCCAGGAAGACTGGACGTCCAGACCAGCATCAGGTAGGAGACATCTCTGCCCCCCCCCCTTAACAAAACAAACCTAACCGAACCATTTTTTTCTTGGTTCAGTTTGGTTCGTATTAAATTTGCCCCTAGGGTCATTATTCATTTCGTTACATAACGAAACGAATAACGGATAATGAAATGAAAAAAATTTCATTTCATGACCATCTCTAAATGGTACTATTTATAATAGGCCTTGATATTGTCAATATAAATGAGTTTTGTGATTTTCAGAGGTGACTGACCATTAAGGTATTTTCTTATCACTTTCTTTATCAAGGTGTAGATGGGAAAATTATTCTAGATAACATTAATCTCTTGCCCACATAGGCAGACAGTTTTAAATAATATTATATAATGGATTGGAAGCTATTAATTCAAATCTTTTGTTAGTTAAATCTTTAGGGGATCCTAGAGATGCCAATCTGTTTCTGTTGCAGAGTTTTGAATTTCTCACAATATTCACTTTTCGCTGTGCAGTAGAGGTACAGAGGTCCACAGAGGAGAATAGCTACAAGTTTCCCAAAGCCTTCTCATTAAATTGCACTGAGTCTCAATAACGTACTACTCTCAGACATTTGTAGCAGAATGAATAGAAAACATTTCTTCATTTACGGTGGGTTTAAACACATATGCATACTGTACTGCTTTCTGTACAGCACATATACTAGCAAACAAACGGACACATAAACAGCAACAAACAACTGCCACCCAACCGATGAAAGGGAAGAATAGAACACACCGCAGAGAGGTGTATCTGTCTTTGAAATCAAAGGCTGGAAGAAGCATTTGGCTACTGGTGGATACATTGGCAATCAGGACAGTTCAGAAAAGTCCCTCCCAATCAATCACACGATCTATGGACAGCATGTGAGACTGTAAATACATTTCAGCATCATCTCCCTCTTCTGCAAAGTGGAAAGAAAAGCATGTTAGTGGATCATGGAGAATGGTGCTGACTGGATAGCGCAGTAAGCTAGGTGCCTCTGGCTGCAGCCCACTTGTGTCGCCTTGGGCAAACCCCACCATCTCCGGAAGAAGGCAATGGCAAACCACTTCTGACTTTTCTATACTGAGGAAACCCTGGGAAGGGTTGTCACAAGTTGGGACTGACTTGTTGGTTGCATGCTGTTATTATATTCTACAGGACTGATGCAGTAATTATCTGAAGGGGAGGAGAGGTGAGCTGCTGTTCTCGTTAGGCTTTGAAGGCACATTCTGTGCCCCCTTGAAACAAGTTCTGTGCATTAGGCAGAGGGTTTTTTTCCCTTATGTTTTCTATACAACATTTACTCTTAAGAAAGGATGCTGAAGGTAGCTGTGAAAGTAGGGGTGTGAATAGGAGATCATGTTTATACAGCTATGGTTATAAAGTGTTCTGTTTATATATTGCCCCATAACACTTCAAGTAATCTCTGGGCGGTTTACAGTTTATTTACAGTATGCAGGCTACACATTGCCCCCCCCCCCCGCAGGCTGGGTACTCATTTTACCGACCTCGGAAGGATGGAAGGCTGAGTCAACCATGAGCCTGCTACCTGGGATCGAACCCCAGGTCATGAGCACAGTGTTAGCTGCAGTACAGGCATTTAACCACTGCGCCACGAGGCTCCTACTCAACATATTTCCCTTCATTGAACATATTCTCTGCTACAGTATATTGACTTTTGTCAATTTTATTGTTTGGTAACTGGCTTCATGGCAGGCATACTGTATACCTTCTTCACTTGATCTGCTGCTACTGCAGCAGATATGCTATTATTAGTGGGTACGACTGTGATCTTCATTTTTAAGGTAAATCAAAGTGTGAAGGTGGGACACAGAATATTGCTTCAAAACTGATTTTTATAGCTATATTAAGACACTGAAATATTCCTGTTTCTATTATTGTTGTTATAGGGCCTTTGTCATTGGCAATACAGGCTTGGAATTCTGGGAGTTGTGGTCCAAAACATCAGGAGGGCTGAAGTTTGGACATGACTGCTATAGGTGCTGAAGCAGACTAACAGGAAACTATGAAAACTACAGCTGTTGAAGTCAAAACTGCTCATAAGGATGTTACTTTTTCCGCCTTTTCGTCAATCTTTCGCACCAAACCGAAGAAAATATCCACTTGTGCTGTTCAGTTCTGGAATTGATACAGTCAGCTGCCTCTGGAGTAATTTCCTCTGCTACGGTCTCCTGAGGACAGGGCAGCAGCTTAGCAAATGTAGTTGGGAGGGCTGAGCCAGGATAAGATTGTCACCTTTTTACGGGCAGAAAGTCTATGCCTTTAGTAGCTGCTGCAACCAACAAGTATTCCCTTTTTCTGTCTCCCCCGCCGCCATTATTGTTCAATCTAGATTGGGGATGGGAAGCACTTGTTGACCTCGCCTTGCTGTGTCGTTGCGCAAAGCTCCAAGCCCTTAATCCTTGTGATAGACAGAGCTCGTAATAGGAGAGTAAAGACCCAGGTCTGATCTGTGCCTGGACGAGAGGCCACCTGTGAACTCCCTGTGTGCTCCCAGGAGTTCCATACTGAAAGAAGGGCAGGATCTCCATATAATAAAGTAATAGTAAAACAGGACTTGTCGGGGCTTCTGGAAAAACATCCAGTTCTGACTAAAACTTTAAAAAGCCTCCAGTCTTTCATCATGATGTAACATTATGCTTGTTACCTGATTATCCTCATGAAAAGCTCCAAGTGCAACATGGGTGTACCATCTCAAGCTGGTATCATCACTCCCTGGTTGAATGATTAAAACAAATCTCTGTGTAGCTACCAATCCACATCTCTGTGCCTACTATGTGGCAAGGGAAACAGAGGTAGCTGTAAAATAAATAAAAGCCTTATGGCGCAGAGGTTAAATGCCTGTACTGCAGGTAAAACAGTGCTCACGACCCAGGGCTCATTCCCAGGTAGCCAGCTCATGGTTGACTCAGCGTTCCATCCTCCCGAGGTTGGTAAAATGAATACCCAGCTTGCGGGGGGGGGGGAGGCAATATGTAGTCTGCATACTGTAATTAAAACTGTAAACCGCCCAGAGACTACTTGAAGTGGTATGGGGCAGTATGTAGGCAGAACACTTTTAAATAAATTTGAAAATTGAAAATAATCAGTGGATCATGCATTGTTGCTTCCCTTGTATTCTAAGTACTACTCCCTTTTTCCTTTAAAACAATTTTCTCCTTGGTTTTATTTCCTTTTACAGTATTTCTTCTTATATTCCATCCTTCTCCCCCTCCTCCAAGGAGGGGAACTCAAGTTGTCACTTAGGTACCATAGCATATCCACTACCCATTTTTAAAAATCATTCCTGTATTGAATTTCCAACATGATGCACATCCCCCTCAACATCGCAAACTACTCTTTAATCCAGTAATCTGTCCAAGAAATGCTTATGTCCTGTGGTGGATTTGTTTGATTCTTATAGCAATTGCAACTATAGTTGTAAGAAGAGCTTCCCTCGCACATATTATCAATGTTTGCAGAACAGCTGAGGTGAATGTGCAGACCAGTTTCCTTGATTTAAAGCACATTTCAAAATGGGAGCTGACTGAGAAAGGTATCACCTGTCCTTATCTTTGTATTGTGTACTAGATCAATCAATCATATGGCTGTTATTTATTTATTTATTTATTTAATCATAGAAGCATTAAATTGAAGGTCACCTACTCAATGCCTCTTTAATTATTGCTTCTCATTAATAGGCCCCTGGAAGAAAACTCCCCAAACACAGACAGAAATGAGTTTTGTGGCATCTAATGTATTACATCATAAATGTCTGTGGATTTTTGAGTCTACTTCGTCAAATGCACAAAGTGAGTTTACTTCATGAAAGATCATGCCATAACCCATGTCCTGGTTTCAAAGATGCTATAACAGCTTTATTGACATTTTGCTTCAATAAACTAACATAGCTAACTCGGGAAATTCCTTGAAGGGGCAAAAAGTTGGAACAAGGACCTGTCCAAAACATGTTCTGAAGAAAGAAAGAAAAATAAATAAATTGACCCCAGCTCCTGGAGAAAGCCTTTTATTTGTTAATACAAGAATAGAAATTCTGCAATAAATACAATCTAATAAATAACATCTGAAAATAAATAAATATTAATACAGACAAACTGAGAATAACACAACCTGATAGTGGGGGAGGAAGAGGAGTAGAGAAAGAAGAGAAGAAAGAACTGAGGATGGGTCCCCATGACGGAAACCCTCCCCTTCCTCCTGTGCTGGTGACAGTGTAGACCACGCAGCCTCATCACCAGGCTTGCTGCCTGCCACTGCATGAGGGGAGAGGTACAAGCAGGCAGTGAATTCTTTGGGGGGGCAGCTTAAAGGGTAGCCCTTCTGTATGTTGCTGTGGCACAAGGCTATGAAGGGACAAAGAGCAGCCTGTCGGCTTCAGCTGTTCCCCAAGGCCATGTATGTGCCCCATAAGGTCGTGGTAGTAGTGGTGGGGGGAGAGGATTTTAAAATGGAAGAACTGTGTGTGTGTGTGTGTGATTTTTTTCTCTCTAGGGCCCCCAAGTCTTGCCCTGACATCTCCCCGAATCCAAAAGTGATCCAGAAACTCACTATCTGATCACTGCTGAGTTGGCCGTGTGTGTGTGTGCTTGCATAGGCTTTTTTGAGTAGTGGTGGTCCATTTGTTTCCATGCTGAGGGGAAATGTAAACATTTGGGCCCTTAGGTGTGTCAAAGTTGCCCACCCTGATAAATGTGGCTTGGGTGAATGATTACAAGAGAGAAGGTTTCTAATCTGGCCAGTGGGGGAAGGTCTGAAAATCTACATCTTTTTTCATTTGAATCATATGTCTTAGATTTGGGCTTGGCGATATATCCTGAGGAGTGTGTCATTTGCCTTTTTTGGTTAAGATTTGCCCCTAGAGTTTATGGCTTGACAGGAGGACCAGCCTAGGCATCTTAAAAAGCTAGCTTCTCACAAAAGGCCTTTTAAAAAGCCCTCTGTAAATTCCTAATTGGCACAGTCCCCTAAAGAGAGCGAAAAAGAGACTGCAAAAGAGAGAATGCAGGAACCCAAGCTCTGGAGGGGGGGAACAGTTTACAGAGAGTGGTGTGTCAGAGGTGGAGGCTGCCAGATGTGGGCTGCCCTGAAGCCAGAGCTTTATTGCTCATCACTGAGGTGGGGTGGGGGGGGACAAAGTTGTTCCTCTCCTTTTGGAAAATTAATGGACCCCCTCTGGGAAGAATATGAGAAATATGGGGCACCCAGGAGGAGGAAGAGAAAGAAAAATAATAGATAGGTGGAATGGGTCCACTCACCCAGAGGCACAGCTTCCTAAGAGAGGGAGCTGTGCAGCACCATAAGGGCGAGGGAGCACTGGTGGTGGTGGTGGTGGTGGTGGTGGGATTTTGAGTAAAGTTGGGAAGGGGACTATGGATTAGGGGGCTTTGGAAAACCCCTTAGACCTTGAGTGGCAGATTTGAAATCAGCAGATGAGGTGAAGATGAGAGAGAGAGAGAGAGAGAGAGAGAGAGCATGGCAACAGGATGGGATCAGAAGCCCCTGCTCTCGAGGTGCAGCATAACCGCAGAAGGAGGCACCCTTTTGCGCAACCTATTGAAGTCCTTCGCTGAGCGCCACAGCCACGTCTGCAACTCTTTGAGCAGCCAGAAGTCATCCATCTTGCGCAGGAAGGTGGGTGGATCGATTTTGGGCACGACGGAAGGCTCTGGCGTCGGAAGGGAGTAGCCCAGGGAAGCCATGATGCCGCCAATGGAGCCCAGGAGGCCTTGCAGGCTGGCACTGAAGTGAGCTAGACTGTGGTGCAAAGTGGGCACGGCAGCCGGGGCGGCTCTATCCATGGTCCTCAGGTAGCTCAGCAGGTGGCTGTACGCCTGGTAATTAGCCGCTAGCCGTGCATTGTCATTGAGGCTGTGCCACTCCTGAATGTTCACCGTGGCACTCGGCACCGCTTTGGCCCCAATGATACGTGGAGGGTCAAAGTCCGGCTCATTGAAAGGCGGTCCTAAGTAGTTGAGCTGAAGTGAGGGGGGAAAAAACAAGAGAATGTCAAACTCCCTTTACACCCGAGTGACACATTTTCACATACCTGACCTCTTCCCACAAGCTCACTCTCTGAGGCAACGAGATGTGACGGCTGGCAGAGGAAGGGAACTTGGAGTCCTTAGAGCTACATAGCACCCTGCTAGGCATGAATGCATACTGACACTCTTGATTAGCATGAGCAACTACGCTGCACAAATATGTACGCAGGGGCGAATGCAGAGATGGAAAAAGTTACTTTTTGGGCGGACTACTGGTGTCTGGCCAGATGATTACAGGAACTACAGTCCCAAAGAGGGATTTAACCCCATATTCTGGGCTCACATATGCACTCACCTGCTGCCATACCTACGCCTAGCCATGTGCAGACATGTCCAACTGGATAGAAACATACTTGTCTCCACTGAAATGCTAAGATCACCTTTTACTGGAGATACGCCTAGCACTTAATGTAATGCAACTGCAGCCGAGAAGCTCATTTGGGCAGGTGTCTGATGAGAGATCCCTGCCTCCCCCTGAACACCATGGCAGACACACACTCACACACACTTTATTAATCCTGCTAAGCTAAGTTCCTGGGATTCCCTCCCCCCCCCCACCTGCCCCTACCAGCACCAGCACTGGTGCCCTGAGGGGCAGCAGGATTGCCCAGGCGGTGGGGTGAGCGGGTGGGGTGAAGCACAGAGCGGAAGGGAGGTGTGTCAAGGCCTGCGGGTGTGTGAACAATCTGACAGGCTCAGGAGACAAATTAATTTCCTCCGTGTCGCCTGGGGACAAGTAGAGACGGTTCTTCCCTTAAACAACTAGGCAGGCAGCAGAAACCAACTCATAGGGCAGGCTGGGACGTAGCCAACACCATGAGACCAGCAGAAGGAAATCAGAGCAGGAAGGAGGGAGGGAGAAGTGAGACTCCTCTAATACTTAAAAGCTATGGATTTTGCAAGAAACAAAGAAGGGAAGGTGGGGTGAATGAGGCCCCCAGATGTGCTGATGCACACTCAATAATGAGAATGCTTAAGCTTCCAACAGATCTTCCACACAGGAACCCAAAAGCTTTTCTTTCCTGTTTTTTGCATTTTTGTTGGGTTCACCATCTCAGGCAAGCTAAGGGCCCAGATCCAACTAGTCTGATAGTTATACAGCTATGTTGGTATCCTCCCCAGATGCTCAAGGTAGCAGACTTCCTGTCCCATCATGAAATCACACAGATTTGTCTGGTATATCTGGGTTCTATTCTTTTCCTTTGTGAATCCTGGGTCATTCTGCACAGGCTACCTCCAACCTTTACTTTGCAACCACAAAGAAGGTCCCTCTAGGGCAAAAAAGGAAGCGGGCTTAAAGAAGAATACCTGTAGCTTAAAACCTCAAAATGCTTAATGTGAATCATGAGGTTGTACCTGGGTGGGAGCTCCTGAAAGTTTGTGTTGATATGGCAACAAGAAACCTCTATTGTAGAAGGAGACAGCCAAAGAGAAGGGACAAGTGCCGTGCAGATAGCATGCAAAAACACTCAAAAGGCTTCGCGTTAAGGCTACTGCTTTTGACACATCAGATTTACCCATTAATACAGTGGGTAGGTCTTTACATACCTTGTGCTATAAGAGAAAGTGACAGAGAGATGAGACACAGACAAAGAGAAGGAATCAAAATGTTATGCCTGCTCAATATTTCAATGCCAAGACCAAGGACTAACAGTATTTAGTCTACACTGGCCAGCTGCAATGTGGTTCCACAAGCAATGCAAAGATCACAAGCAGCCCTCTCCACCTCAGTTATGGGACTCCCTTATACAGACTCTTTTGCCTCTGAGATGCCACCAGGCATGGCTGATAACACTTCCAAACTTTTTTTAAAATTTTGCAATAAGGGCTTAAACATTGGGCTCAGACTGCATTAGGCTCAACCAACATTTGGAAATGTTAGTTCTGAGCAGCAGACTTCTTACTACCCTGATCACTCACAGTGCAAATTCAGAGGGCAAAGGCCATGGTCTAAGCTAGAGCTCATTGGGGGAAAGGTGGGATATAAATGAAAAATAAAACAAAAAAGTATTCTTAGATCAGTGGAAATTCAAGGAAAGAATGCTGGAATTACAAACACTGCAGATTTGAATGCTGCAGAAATTCAATACACTTAAACAACACACCAGTTGCTCCCCTAAATAAGAGTCATGAGGGTGTTAATCTAGTATTCTTTAGCTGTAAGGCTGCTTTGATTTAGAGATTGGTCCAAAACAAAAACTGAAACACTCTTTTGTCATTTCATTTATGTAACAAATTAATTTGTTATGTAGCAAAACAGTAGGACATGTTTCATCACAAAATGAAATGAAACACCATTTTCCCCCTCAGGAATGAAACGATTCGTCTTGGAGGAACCAGAGTGACAGGGGAGCTTCCTCAATCGCTTCTTTGTAAGCCCTTGAAATTTGGAGAAGTTTGGGGGTCAGGGGGCTGAGTTGTTATTAAACTCCAAAAGGGTGCCCCTAGGGGGGGAAATCACTCTAATAGAAGGAAACTAAGCTGCTAATTGCTCGCCCGTGGGGGCAGGGGGACTATTGTGGTTCCCCAATTTAATTAGAATGATTTTTTCCCTGGGAGTTTAATAACTCAGCCCCCTGACCCCCAAACCTCTCCAAATTTCAGGGGGCTTACAGGGAAGAGCTTGCGGAAACTCCCCTGCCATTTTGGTGCCTCTAGGACCCAGGGGAGCATACCATTTCATTTCATTTCATATTGTTTCTTTACAAAACTACTTTAAAATGTGTTAGTAATAAAATAAAATGAAACTGCTAAAGAAAAGAAAAGAAATGCTATATTTCTGTTTTGTGTCCATCTCTACTTTGATTCATATTTCCCAACTATACTAATGCTTTCCCTTAATCATTGCTTCCGTTGCCACACATGGGAGCAGTTGCACTTCAATATAAATTCTTAGATATTTCAAAATATCCTGAAAGGAGCAGACAGCATTGCAACAGATTTGAGAGAAATACAGGGACCCATTGGTTATATGGCAGCAATGTGCATGCATACATGTGGATGTGTATTCTCCTTTCTTGAGCTGCTTCGATTCTAATCATAACACATCAGCAAACTACTTAGGAAAAGGTAATAGATTAGGAGGCAGTTAATGGGTTTAGAAGATAGCAGCAGATTACCAGACCACTGTTGTGCATTAACAAAGAGATGAAAGGGATCATAATAAAACTGAGTGGCTGCACAACCCTCCCCAGTAACTTTCCAAGGTTCTGACTAGCGATGCTACTCTAAGCAGTCTGCTGATGCATAATGATGAGCAACTGAGAGGCTACACTGTGCTAAAAGTTAAGATTCAATATCTCCAATGGTGGTGAATGTCCAAATTCCAGGACCTTGAAAAGAAATCTATGCATTCCTCCCAATGCTTAACAATAGTCTCTTTCAGCAGCCTCCTTGAGGCATTGATAAAAATCCCTGTGTGACAGGCCAGGTTCCTCTCTCAGGGCTAATCCACAATGGGTGATCTGAAGCACCCTGTTGTCATGCTTCATAATGGTACTGTTCAATAAAGGTATCCACATAAGGACATCATGTTATTCATTCCAATAGCCTTGGCCACACAGGGGATGAAAACAGCATTTTTTTTTGGTAACAATTCACTTCTTTTCTTCTCTTCCCCCACATGCCTGTCAGTTTCTCCACCCTTTTCTCTGCCCTTTTCAGCCCCCCTTGTAGCACATACACGGTTACCTCTGCCTTCTTAACCCATTTCCACTGTCATATCAAGTCTCTGCAAACCACAGTTCCGATAATAATAACTTTTTTTGATTTTCTAGCTCTCTTTGTAGCCAAGTCCTTAAAACCTAGTGCTAAAATGATTTCTTCCTTGAGGTATACAAGGCTAATGCTGATTTACTAATTGTGATGAACATGTTGGCATCAAATTTTAAAAAAAAAAAAGAAATGTGAGGGCCCTTGTTTATGGAGTACAGTACCTGATATGTGCTGCGGTACAGAAACAATGCCAGATCAGCAAGAATAAAGAGGTCGACATTTCCATCTAGTGCTCAACTAACTTATTACAAAAATGTAACAAAACACAGCATGTGGGTATTTGTTGTTATATTTCAAAAGACTAAAATATGTATTTTAGAATGTGCTTTTATGATTTTTGCTTTACTGTCTGTATACCCCGGGTAGCAATCTACTGAATGGGTGGTATACAACTGATTAAATATGAATGAATAAATGAGAGAGAACTCTGTCATCAGGTATGAGAGACAAGGGACACTGAACACTTTGGACACTGTCACTGGAGACATCCCATGAAGTCCATTGCCCATCAAATAAATAAATAAATAAAAAGAACCAGAATGTTACACGAAAAAAAAAATGGCTATAATTTGTAATAGCAAAACACAACCTCAAATCCTGTTACATAGCTATGTAAATGGCACAAATTCTGGAGACAGATTGTGTCAAGTTAAGAAATCATTGTAGGAAATTCCAGTTGCAGGCCGAGTCATTACTGAATATACAACAGACAATGTCTATCGAGATTTCTTAATTTAAGGCAATTTAGTTGCAAACATTACACAGTTTTACGTCACTGCCATCATAACTAGGCAAGATGATTTGGATTGTAATCAGGATATTTCATAAATTAAGGATATGACACGTGCATTGTGAAGGACTATAGATTGAAGCAGGAAAAATGACCGCATGGATGAGCAGGGAAAGACAATGGACAGGGAGAGGAGGCAGAAGCACTCCTTCAAGTCTTTTCGGTCCCACAGGAAAATTTTAGCCTGAGAAATAATACTAGGAAAACTGATCAGTGAACAGCATACAGTTACCCTTGTCAGACATTTTTTTTAAAAAAATTAATGTCTACTGTGTTACACACGTAGAATATGTTCTCATATGTGTGGCACTCCTTTTGTTGCTTATATTCTCTTTCGGCTGATGCACACTGTGGTGTTGCCCCAGGTCATTCCTGGGTTGCCAAGGGGCATTCTGATAAGTTTGCTGCAGATCTCAATATATAATCCCAGCATTGCCATCCACATCCAGGGGAGATGTTTATTGCTGGAGGGACCTTCCTGGGGTAGATGCCCATATCATGAATTGCTCTCTGATGTAGATCTCTCCTGATCTAGCTTGGCGTCCCTTTTGCCTCACTTCTCGATGCTGTCACTATGTCAACTCTTTTTGTCCTCTGTCTCTCTCTCTCTACCCGTTTGATAAGCTGCTCATACTTCTCAAACATGCTTTCTAATTTTAAGTATTTTTAAATGAGTTTTCATTGTTTTGCAAAACAGAAAATTAAAAAAAAAAAAGGTATATGCAGGAACAGCTCGCATCTTCTCTGCCCTGTCCTCAACTTCTTTACTCTCTCTTTCCTTCTGTGTTCTCAAATCTTAAGAGTCTTCACCCCAATCCTTTCCTGGGTTCTTGAAGTTTTCACTTTTCTGCCATAGGTCGAAAGTTAATATTTAATATATTTAATATATTTTAAAATGAAAAAGCAAAGCAGCTGATACCTTCTTCTTCTTCCTTGCCTATTTCATTCTCTTTTCCTTACCCTATTTTATTGACAGTATCCACCATTCTGAAACGTTCATATGTTCACTTTGTTAATTTTTGTGTTTTTATAAAATAACGTTTAAAAATATTAAAGAGCAGTAAAAAAAGGAGCAGCTGATAATCGAAGAAGACAAAAGCAACAGTAAGTTGTGAAGGAATGGAGACTGACCAGCAGCAACACGTGCATGAAGAAATATAATCTAATTCAGAAATAGTTTTTACCCAATAGCAATAACCATGCTAAATTCTGTTAAAAATTAAGTTGATGGGTAATATCAGTGTTGAATGTGTAACGTATATATTGTAAGGGGGGTTGTGTATGGCTGTTGTTTTTTTTTAATCGTTTTTATGGATTGGGTATGAATGCTGTTAGGTGAAAGAGTGTAGGGCTGTGTGTGTATGTTTGGTTTTTATGTCAGTTTTAAAAGAGTGTAAGTGATGTTCTGTGTATGAATGTAGGAGTATGTGTATGGATGGTCTGTTCTTAAATGGTAGATTTTATGTCTTGGATTTTTATATTGGGGTGTGTGAATGAGCTGACTGGATGGCACTTTTAATCTCATTGTATTTATACAATGACAATAAATTCCATTCCATTCCATTCCATTCCATTCCATAATGACAGATCGACAGCTCAGCACAGATCAGTGCAGTACTGTAATAGCATCCACATGAGCTGATTTTGCACTGCAGCATATCAGAACAAAGGAGAAGAAAAGTACAGCACCATCCATCCGTGGGGTGAAGAAAGATCAGAAAGCAAGGATTTTTGTCCATTTATGTTGGCTGACACTAGAAGCTGCCTAGATGGCCTGAGCACATCCGATCTCGCCTGATCTTGGATGCTAAGCAGGGTCGGGCCTGGCTAATACTTGGATGGGCAACCACCAGGGAATACCAGATGTTGTAGGCTGGCCTGGAGTAGGAACTGGCAAGCCACTCCAGTATTCCTGCCAAGAAAACTCCATGGACATGGGGTCACGAAGAGTCAGTCACGACTGTAATGACATAACAACAACACTAGATATGGGCCCAAACTAGCACTCTTTCAATTCGCCACAGTTCACTAGCATCCAAAACCCACAAACCATGCCAAATTCTGTTGTTGTTGTTTTTTTTTTTAAGAGAGAACCGGTTCATGGTTCATTCAATTTGGGTCCACCTCTAAATGAAATGGTTAGGAGGTACTGTATATGGGTTTCCCCCCCTGTGCTGCTCTTCATGGGCCCCAGTGTGGACCTTACTCACCCCAGGCCTCCTCTGACACTGTTGCATTGCTCAGCTGAGGAGGAGGGCAGACTGTCGGGGGTCTACTTTCCATCTCAGGATATTTTAGGAAATGTAGTTCTTTGAGAGTTTCCTATACATATATACTGTAGCCCAATGAGCAGCAAAACTACACTCTTTCCAGTACCCTAAGCCTTCCAGGAAGCACTGGGGCAGGAATTAGGCTCCAGATAGCCTATATTGCTCCCCAGTTGGGTGGGGGCGGGGGTGGGGGGGAGAGACCCAGAGCGAGTAAGGTAGCTGCTGGGGGTCCATGAAGGAAGACTTTCTGGGGCATGTGGGAATGAAATGAAACAAAATGCCAACAGTGGAAATGTTCATTGTTACATACGTTTTGCTTCAGGAAACTGTGGTTCCCTAAACTGTCTATGAAACAAACAACAAACTGATTTTTTTGTTTTGGTTTTTTTGGTTCATTTCGTCCCACCTCTAGTTAACACTGGGATGCCATATCAATGGATGCAAGGAAAGGAGAACAAATGCTCAGTACAGGCGGCCTGTTTAAGAGAAGACAAAAGTCAGAAGGGACTATGAGTGTTGAGAGAACAGGGCATCCCTCGCCCTCATAATGTCACAGAAACAGCTTCTAGATAATGTTGTCTCCTTCCATTTCTTTGAATTCTGAGCCTCAGCAAAAAATAAATATATATAAGCCCAATGGGAGGGAGTACATTACCTCACAAAACCTCATATCTTTTAGAGCAGTACGGCAACAATCTGGTATCTCAAGCGAAGTGAGGTTATTTCTATAGGACTTTACCCTGCTTGGCCTCATCTCAAAGTGAAGACAGATGTACCATTTTAGATACAGTGGGATGTGTGGGGAGTAGTTTTGTTGTGTTAAAAACGTGTATATTATTATTATTATTATTATTATTATTATTATTATTATTATTATT
>JAHTLZ010000016.1:81986144-82005359 GCA_023846285.1 Phrynocephalus versicolor
TATTATTATTATTATTATTATTATTATTATTATTATTATTATTATTTTCCTGGCAATGTTTTTGAAATTCTCCCACACGTTTAGGGAAAAGCTATAGTCAGTGCCTGATAGATAGGATCAATTGCATCAGTAACACACTTCCCTCTCACCAATCCTTGTACCATTCTTAAAAGAAAGGTAAGCTAGAATATGAATGTAGAACTATTGTTTCTACACTGAGAGTAGAGAGCTGGAAACAGTCTTGGGAAGGAATAATATGCACCTGTCACCTTTATTATTGTTATCCCACTTAGTTTTTCATTCCTTAAATATTATTTATTTATTTATTTATTCATTCATTTTTTATTTATTTTCACCCTGCCTTTCTCCTTGGAAAAGACCCAAGGACAATAATGTTTTATTTAAAATAAAATGTTTCATTCCCAAAAGCAGAAAAGAAAACAGAAGGAATACAGAGAGACCATAACCACTACCCTAGTCTTAAAATTAGTGTTGTCTCCCTTTCCCTCTCTCTCTTTCTCTCTTTCTCTCAGTCACTCGCCATCTTTTCTGCTGAGGACTAACCTAAAGTGCATATAGGCAAAGAGTGGCCCATGAGGGTTGGTTCTTGTTGGATATGGATTAAGCTGCCCACCCAGAAACTGTTTATCATCATTGAAGAGTAATGGCCTAGGACCTATAGACAGTGTTGCTTGGGGAGATGTTCCATTGTAAGGCCAAATTTATAATTATTATATGTGTGGCATCAGGTCACTTCTGGCTCATGGCGACCCTGACAGGGTATCTGAGGTATGAGAGGTGTTCAAGGAACAGTTTTAACATTGCCACACACTCCTTAAGTTTCCATGGCTGAGAGGGGATTTGAACTCAGGTAGCCTGAGTCCTAGTCTGTCACTCTGTTCCCTGCACTTCACTTGTTGCTTAGTTAATGAGTACTTGCATTCAGTTTCTAAGATGGAAGCAAGAGGTTGCTGAATAGTAGCCTACTCCTGAGTCTTCCTGAGAATGTGGTCTTCCCCGTTGAATTTTACATGGAGGATTCCAGAATGCAAGTATGCTAGAAAATAGGTGTTCCTGTATTAACCACTGCTGAAACCAAGCAGCATCCTGATATTCACTCTCGTGACTGCTCTTTGGTGCTCGGTGCCAGAAAAGTTTGCCAAGGGGTAGGGCTTGGAATGCCAGGTAGGCCAGGGAGCAGGGATGCCACGCAGATTGACGCGGGGCTGCCCCCAGTCTTTGCTCTCCTCACAGCCGGGCGTTTCCCTGGCGAGTTCTGACAGACGAGGCCTCACCTCATCCCAGCAGGAGATGCACAACAGATTGTAAACAGGGAGACTCCACCGGAGCCTGAAGGCAGGGAGGGGAAAGCACGTCAGATACTCTGCCAAGGAAAGGCCAAAACCGTTCACGGAGCCATCCTTTGTAGGTCTTCGCCAAGTGCAAGGAAATTTCAGGTGCCAGTGTTTGAGTAGAGAGCAGATGTTATTCGCAGGAGGGTGTCACCGCCCTAGATTATCAACTTCCACCCATCCTTCCCCAACTAAGGAGGTAGAGATAGTTTCTGTCACCTTTTCATGCCCTCCTCTTTATCCTAGGCTTCCAGGATGGAAGATGTGAGGCAGTGTGTCACGGATGCAGCGATTATGAAGAGAAACACAGCCCGGCCCTCACCTTGTCACCCAGGCATCAAAGCAGAGAGAGGCAGCAATGAGGCACAATTCACAAAGCAGGGGTTAGAGAAGCAGGCTGGGCAGGGAGAGAAAGAGGAGAAAGGCACAAGAGAAAGATCTTGGAAAGAGTTTCTACTCAACTCAGTCATTTCTCCGACTCTGTCAAGGCTTCTACACTCACATAAGTGGCCGCAAGGGTGTGCAGCTGGTGTTCCAGATAGCGAGTAAGGTCGTACATCTGCTGGATGGATTGTCTGGTGGTCACTTGGTCCGTGTTGTTCAGGGCGGGCACCACAGGCAGGTTCCAGAGCGTGGCACACAGGAAGGCAAGGATCCCCCACGAATCTCCTGCAGGGAGCACACTTGTAAGGAGCTGTGGGCGAAGGGAGCACTGTGACAGGGGGAGCAAAGCCTGTATTTCCCATCCCCATCCCACCCCCACCACCCTCACTATTCCCAGAAGAGCAGGAACTAGTTCCATAGAGACGTTGGCTTACCCACACTCCCACCCCCACCCCAGCAAACCCATGATAAGATCACCTCTCACTGACACTTAGCTTGTAATCACTTAGGGCAGTGGTTCTCAACCTGTAGATCCCCAGATGTTCCTGGACTGCAACTCCCAGAAGTGTTCCTCACTAGCGGAGCTGGCCAGGATTTCTGGGAGTTGCCATCCAGGAACATCTGGGGACCCACAAGTTGAGAACCACTGACTTAGGGCAAATAGATTGCAATCTGCATCACTTGTGGAACGTTCTGGTGCCATCTACTCCCCCGTAGATCACAGGGAAATGGCCTCCAGCCTAACCCAATCCCTATCCAAGCTGGACTTTTTTGGTGCAGCTGGAGGGCTTCTACTTCTGGGGGCTGGGCTGAGCAATTCCCCAGCAGATGGAAGGGTCGCTGGAAGGGAGATTGCTCCCTGCAAAGCAACCTTTTCCAGTGCGATCAGGCATGCGCTTTTGCAGCTGTCTGACTGCACCCTGAGCCAAGAACAGCCAAAGCTGGAAAATGTACTTTTCGAAAATTAAGTAAAATAGCCATTATTTCTCAGCCAGCACACCCACTGACACAGGGAATTGAGTCTTTTTTGTTTTGTTTTATTTTAACATTTTCAAGCTTTGAGATTGGCCCAGGGTATCTAAATAAGCTCAAAATGTGGGTACCTACTACAAAAAAAGGATGTGTACATACTGAAAGCAGTCCTATGCTCTTCATGTAAGCACAATGGCTCTGAGTCCGCTCTATCTGCTACCACCTCATCAGACTGTTTTTCCTCTTTCCCTAAGACCTACATCCTCTCACTACCTCATCTCTGTAATGTAATGAGAAGCAACCCAGGGCCACTCATGGCTTCATAACAGCTTCACTGCATGTTATGTACATGGGGAGATCTTTGCCTGGCTTACTTACAGCATCCCAACAGGAATAGTGTACCATTTGATAGGGGTGTCCATTGTATAACAGGTTGCACACTGGTTAAGAAAGAGGTTCTGTGATGGACATCCCCACCACAGGATGTACACATCTTTCATTATAACTGCTGCATGCCCATAGCAGTAATTCTTGTATAGCAATTAAGCCTAAAGCAACAATCCTAAATCACCAACCAGCCTATTCCAGCCTTACAAGGCAAATAGCTATCCTGTCTGGGGATGATGAAGACAGTAAACCAAGACATCTAGAGGGTGCCAAGTTGGGGAAGGTTGATCTCAAGGTTTCTTTAAAAAAAACCCAGTAATCATGAGCGCAGAGGATGCACCATTGGAACATGGGCTTTAACACTTTTACCATTCCACTTGCAAATATTTGAACAACTTGGCCTTAATGTCTTGCCTGTTCATTAGATTTAGGCGTAGTTTCCATTTTTCATGATCACCAAAATGGAAGCTTTTCTGCCAAACATTCACGTTTTCAGCTGAAACAAAGCTATCAGAGGAAAGAGATTTGGCAAGCTTACTAGTGCTTTCTGAATTTTGAAATTCTAAAATATTTCAGCATCTTATGGGGTGAGATGGCAGAAGAGCAGAATGTTGCTATGAGCTCAAATCTACGGCTAAATAAGCTCCATGTTGCATCAAAACTGAACACACAGCAACCCTCTCTCTCTCTCTCTCTCTCTCACACACACACACACACACACACACACACACACACACACATTCAAATTGTATATAGTGGAAATGCCATAAAGTGGCTTCCCTATTTGGCTTGCTTGACATACCTACTGAGGCTGAAGTCTCCATGTGTACCTTTTGACTTCAACAGGCCAAGACTAGGAAACACGGTCATGCCTGTATGCATAGCCACCACAGAAACCTAACCCGTTACTCATGCCAATGCCTCCCACTTGTGATGATTCACCCATGAAACACGCAGCCCGGCCCTGGCCACTCGCGCTTGATTAAAAACTATCCCGCGGCATTTTCCTATACGCACCACGCCCAGGCCCAGCCCGGCCTGGATGATTCCATCTTGCTTCAGTGCTTCCGCTCTTCCCCACTAGGGATGGGGCCCACCCGCTCTCTCTCCTACACATTTTACACAAAACTCTCTCTCTCTCTCTCTCTCTCTCTCTGTGTGTGTGTTTGTGTGTGTGTTCTCTTTCTCTCTTTTATAGAGATACCTTTACAAATTTCTGGGGCAGAGAGTGAGCAATCAATGACAAAGGGCATGTGGGACTGAACCCACAGGAAGTAAATGCTTTCCCCTCCTGATGGGTACCAGGTAGGACAGCAGTTCTCAGCTTCTCATCCTCCAAATGTTTGGGGACTCCAACTCCCAGAATCCTTGGCCACTGACTGCATTCACTTAAACATCTGGGACTCGGTCCAAAACATCTGGAGGTAGAAAAATTGAGGACCACAGAGGTAGAAGAAGGAAAGCGTATTCTGCTAATCTTGGCCATCCTTTCCAGAGGGAGTAAGAAAGATATGTGAGGAGAATGTGATAGTAAACAGAGAGATCTGGTTCTTGCCCCCGGTACCCTGTGGGAGGGCCCAGCATACTTTTCAGTTCCTTTCTTACTTCAGCCCTGTGACCAATTTTCCTTCCTGATGAACCATAATCTGAAAATAACAGAACTGATGTAAAACATTCCACTGCCTGTGGCAAAGAACCCACTATGTCCCTGTCCAAATGACAGATGTCAAAATTAACTGGAGAAAGAGCTGAATCCTGGTTCAATGTACAACAATAAGGCAATAACCTCCACTTCAACAGATGGCAAATCTTAGAAAGCTAGATTTGGGGTACCGAGCTGACTACACAGCACACACCTCTGCTGCAAACAACACCTTGCTGCTGCTCCCCACCATTCAGAATTTACTAAGACATGTTTATTATCAATCAAAATTAAGACTGCAGCCACAAAATCTGAAGAAGTAAACTTTGCCATGAGACACCAAAGAGGAAGATGAATAAAAAATTAAAGATAAAGAGGGGGGAGATGTGACAGTAGTACCTAATGTGTTAGGCCAATATCATCCATACTACAGTAATCCTGGTTACAGTAGATGGGCATGAAACCTGTTCAGTGAAAAAAACTGGCAGGAAAAAATGATTCATGTGAAATGTGGTACCTTGGACCACCTGAAAGGCAATTCTTTAGGTTCTAGAACAAATCAGGTCTGAATTTTCACTAGAAACCGATGACTAAACAGGGTTATATTATACTAACGACATTCCCATGAGAAGACAGGACTCACTGGAAAAGTGGCAAATACTGTACTAGAAAAAGGGGAAGATAATAAAGAAAGAGGAAGACCTATCACGAGATCGATTGATTCAATCAAAGAAGCAATGGTCTTACTTTATGAGATGTGAACTCAGTTGTTAATGACAGAACCTTTGGAAGTCATTAATTTATAGAATTGCCATAAATCAGTTGCTACTTGATGTCATAAAAAAGACCAATTTCTAGTTGTCGTCCCCACCCCACCCCGGTATCGGTTTTGAATGGACTCTCTAGTAACAACTTCCTGTACCAAACAGGAAATTGTGCATCTTGTGTAATGCACTCTTAGGTTTACAGATGAGAAACACATTCACCCTTTCAACCATGGTATCTTATTTGAAGCCAGTTATGACATAGTCCTTTGCCAAATCTGACTCTTTAACCTTTTTAGCTTTACTGATTCCCAAGTTTGTTTGTTCGTTTTATAGACTGCCCATTTCATGCAAGCACTACTGGGCAGTTTAACCCCAAATTAATACTTGCAGCCCTCAATACCCCACATAAACAAAAAAAATTCAAAACAACACAGTGATACAGAAGACAATAATTATAAGCAGAAATACAAACAATCCTCTAAAAATCTAGAAGTAATTTTTAAAATGTTGCTCATTTTGACAGTATCCCGGATATTTAGTTATTAAAGGCAGCTATAAATGATTCTATCTTTACCATATTAAAAAAAAAGTTTATCCTCCCTGTCAGCTAAGAGCACTTCCAAATCTAGATAAAGGGAATTGTCCACAACACTGAGTCAGATGATTCAGTGCTTGGAAACTGTACTGGGACTATACCAGTCATTATGCTATTTTTTTTAAATACAGCAGCAACTTCAGCACAGAATCAGGGTTCTGCCTGTACTATGTCTGAAATCAGTAAGGGCTCACATTGGGGATCCAGATTAATTTGGGAGTTCACAGCCCACACTGGTGCAATGTAATTTGCACTCCAACCCCTAGGCTCCCTCCCTCCCTCCCTTCCTTCTTCTAAATTGTTCCTTCCTCTCTTCCTGGCTCTGCCAATCTGAAGAGGAAGTAAATGCAAGAAATAATAATGATTTACCAGCAAGAAGGTAACAGGGTGGTCTAGTGCTAATATCATATATGTAAGATTTTTTAAAAAAATAAAAATATAGAACAACTGCAGGGATGGAAATCATGCAGTGGCATGTTCCTTCAGAAACAACACCTACAAATACACACCCTGTCTTTACAAAAATATATCACAAATAACCACATGGACAAAAGCCCACTTGAATATTTCTGGCTTAAAAATAAGTCTCTCCCCCCCCCCCAAAAATTGGCAGTGCAAAAAGAAAGCCACTTTGAGAAAAAAGGGTTGGGGAGATTCAAATCAGCCTTAGTGTCATGTGGTCAGTAAATAATAATTAAAATTCAAATATTTCATATGCAGAGCAAATCCTACAGTATTTGAGCATAGTATGGGTAGGTAAAGGTTCCACCCGCACGTGTGCTAGTTGTGCTTGACTCTAGGGGCAGTGCTCATCTCTGTTTCCAAGCCAAAGAGCCAGTGTTGTGCAAGTCCATGGCCATGTGGCCGGCATGGCTGAATGCATTTCTGCACATGGAACACTGTTTACCTTCCCACTTTTTATGGTGGTACCTATGTATCTACTTGCATTTACATGCTTTCGAAGTGCTAGGTTGGCAGGAGCCGGAGTTAAAAGTGGGAGCTCGCACCACTGCATGGCACCTGGGATTCGAACCACTGAGCTATCGACATTGCAGCTGAACAGTTCAGTGCTCTAGCCCTCTGAGCCACCACGCCCCCTATCAGTATGGGTAGCAGAGCCCAAATGTGGCAAGAAAAGAAAAGAAAAGAATTCTCCAGTCCAGTTGCTGACTCTTTCTTAGGTTTGCCCTACTTCTGCTTTATTGTACTTGCAGCACTAAATCAGCTGTGGTGAAAGCTAGCATCTGGACACAGCCTCAGAACGTGACCTGAAGTCTTTACTTATAGACAAATGATTTCACAACAGGCTTTCATGTTCAGATAACTCCATTATACAAAATGATCCCTTGACCCCACAAAAAATTGATCTTGGCCTTATTGCTAATGACTGTACATTTTCTTCTGCAAAATCTCTCTCTCTCTCTCTCTCTCTCTCTCTCTCTCTCTCTCTCTCTGACTTTACAGCTCATTTGATGGGCACAGCAGCACAGATGCTAATTATAGCTTTTAATTTCTAGAATGCTTTTAGGGTCAAAATATAAATATATGGGATCGTCATGACACAGAGTGTAAATTATTAGCAGTATTACTAGTGTAGATACAAGAAGTTGACTAGAACATGATAGCTTGGTATGGTTGCATAATGAGTGGAACTGAATGTAGAACATTGTGAAATGGTATTTCTGCAATGCAAGGTCACATACCAAAGCATTTCACAGATACCATCAGATTCCGGCTCAAAGTTCTGAACAACACAATGGAGAAGTTATCTTTCCAAATAGAACTCATTAGTAAAATGACACTGTAGCTCACTGTTTACACTACACTTTAGATAAATCAACAAGGATGGGATCAGGAACTGGAGACCCTACTAGGCCTGGATCCAAGATCTGCACAGAACCAGCTAAAACAGGCAAACACAGACAGAGATGCCAACCCAAAGGCAAGAGAGAGGCTGTGAAGTGGGGTGGTGGGTGGCTATGGGAAACGGAACGTATTGGCTCATTTCACATCATTTGGTTGGACAAGGTTCCTTAATTCCATTCTGCCCTTTCCTCACATTGTCAAAGTGGCCCTATATCTCACTGCAGACCATGTGCTTTCCAGGCAGACGATTCCAGGCTCAGCCCCTTGGCAGCTATACATAATTAGAATCTTATGAGCAAGGCTGAGAAAGACCCCTACTTGAAATCCTAGAGAGCTGCTGCCTGTCAGAGTAGTAGAAAGAACCATGCAATGTAGTCAGTCAGCTAACTCAATGACTGTCTTCCTATAAGTTCCTAAAATGACTGTTATGTTCTTACTTGCAGCTTACCTATGTCTGCTTTACTGTTCAGGTCATACCTTAATTTTTATTCTGTTGAACAGAATTTAGATGTGATGCTTTACAAGTTAAGATACCTGTGCCATTAAGTTCAGTTTAACTGAGGATTTCCTCCTTCTAATCATAGGCGACGTGCCTGCTTTTGGCCTCAGATCACACATGATGAGATCTATGTATGGTATTTCCTTCTCTCACATTATTCTTCAGAGCTAAAACAAACCCAAGCTGCCATCAAATCCCTGCTGTCTCCTAACGAACTGCAAAACACAGCAGGCTAATTTGCCAAACACAGACTGAGGCCAGATCCTAAGGGGATTATATGGACAATTCATTTTCATTTTCAGAATGCTCTTGCAGTGAGATGAATGGTATGATCCAGGTCTCCTTTGGCCCATAGCTAACTGCAATGAGTTACTTTGATTATAAAGCAAAACAAAGTTCCCATAATGAGAGGGGATAAAGTTACTCTTCTGGTGCAACATTCCTGTTTTCCCATTACTCTATGGGAAGGAATATTTGGAAAGAAGTTCATTATCATCGCTCATTAAAATGTTTTAAAAGGAATTTATTGCATTAGTCAATACATTGTTCTTTACTTTTTATACCTTAAGAAAACACTTGTGATTAATCAAAGGATGGCATAAAATGTGCCGTGGAGATTCTATCCCAAAACCTCTTAAAATGTCATTAAAATAATTTTAATCACATTCTGAGTGGCAAATAGCCAGAGTTTCCCCGTAGTTTTATGCCATTCTTTGATCAATTAAAATGTTTTGTTAAGCAACGGTAAATTAAGAGCAACACAACATGCAAGGCAACATGTTACATTTAGAATGGTGTAATGCATTCCAAATATTATACAAACAAGTTATAAGAACAAACTATGTTAAAAAGCAGCTTTCTATTGTATTCATATTTCGCAGCCCACTAGCAATGTCTGTTCTTCATATTTCTGCTGTTTATAAGTTTCCGCTTGCCTTTCACCTCCACTCTACTGCAGCATGCTAATTGTAAGTGTGTGTCATCAAATCAGTTCTGAAATGGTGGCCATTTTCAGGGCTTTCTAGGCAGATAATACTTTTGAAGTGTTTCACCATTCCTTTCTTCTATGGGAGCCTGGGGCTGTGCAGCTTGCCCAAAGTCACATAGGCTGGCTCTCTTTGCGTTGCACTATAGTAGGACCCTGATATCCACTGGGGATTGGTTCCAGGCCTTCCTGTGGATAACGAAAACCGTGGATAAGAGAGAACGCCTGCCCACCCAACCCAAACTGCTGTTTCCTGACAGTAGCTTGCTTTGTGACTGCTATTTTGAGACAGTAGCTTGCTTTATAGCTGCTGTTTGTGAAAGTATCTTGCTTTACAGCTGCTATTTGTAAAAATAGCTTGCTTTGTGGCTGCTGAATTATTTAACTTTTTTCCTCTGTCAACCATGGATAACCGAATCAGTGGATAATGAATCAGTAGATACAGGGGTCTTACTGTATATGGAATTGAACCCCCAAGCCTCTGGCTCTGCAGTAGATACTCAACTCACTGAGTTATTTGGCCATTACCCATTCTGCTACATATCTAGTGGTAGTGACTACATTCCCACTACCTGCAAGTCTGTTGAATATCTTTTCATCTATCAAAACGTGTGACATAATGGCCACAATGTTGTCTTGTAACTTATGTCATGTAAGGCTGATGCATTATTAGCTGTGGTAATCCTTCAGGAATAAAAACATTCTAATCGACCACCCCTACCCTGAAGATCTCAAGGCTCCCAAGTGACCTCTTCTGCCATGGGGAAGCCATTGGGGGCTGAAGGACAAGGGGGAGTCTTGAATTTCTGAAAGTTGCCGCTGCTGGTAAAGTCATCGTGATACAGCTGGAAGTTGTGAGGCTGGGTACGGTTGCTTGCTAAGGTCAAAGAATGGTAACTGGTGGTTGCATAACCCAAATCCTGTCTGGTGGGTGAGGAGATATTAAACACATTTTGAACTTGACTTGTTACTAGAAGCGAACAGCTTGCTACTTTGGATGCATTTTAAATCTCAAAGAGAGAGAAAAGGCATTTACTCCATAAAAGTACATCCAAGATTTTACAGAGTGCCTTAAGATCCACAAGGGAGGGACACGAGGAAAACAAAAGGCCTATGAAAAACAGGAGGTTGTTCCTCCGGTCCCCAGCACCAAACATTCTAGTGCCAGATCATGCAGCAAGACCAGGGAATCAATACACATGTGGTTGCTGTAAGCTGCAGACTGCTCTAGAAGTACCCCCATAGTATTCAGAGTCCAAATGTAGCTTTCGTCGAAGCCAAGAGTGGGGGAAATGTGGCCCTGGAATCACATGCACCCCCTTCTTCCCCCTAAGCTCTTTTAGCGCCTCCAGCTCTCCTCTGGCCATTCCTCCAACATTTTTTTTTAAAGTATGGTTTTCATGGAGGCCTTCATGAGTAGTTCTTGGTTTTTAAACAAGCATCCTACCCCCTCCCCCCTGACTATAGGCTATTTAACACAAAAAGTACTATTCCCCCCCCAATACTGGAAGCGGACCTCAGTCCATTTCCAGTTTCCTGTCTGGATGGTTTTTGTTTTGTTTTGCAATTTGACAGCCTCAGTGCAAAGAATCGCACCCTCCAAAGATCTGGTCAAGTTGCTCTTCTTTGTACAAGGTTTAGAGAAATTACTTGGTTGGACTGGCAACCCCCAGGATTGTTTAGCCACCAGAAGGCTCTACCCAGCTGGCCCCAGGGTGTTCTGGGAGTTGTTGTCCCAAAGGCTGAGTAGGGTGAGGTAGAAGCCAAGCAAATCAAGTTCTACCAGGTGTGAACCAGAAGCTGGCTGTACCTGGAGCCTATTGGCAGGAACCTGTGACGTCACTACGATACCTCTCCACCCAACCCTGAATGCCTAGAGCAATTTTACATTTTAATAACCTTTCTTTGGTGGTGGTGGTGGTGGTGGTGGTGGGGAATCCCTGGCAGTGATCAAGGTATTAAAATTCCTGGAGTACTTTCAACAGATGTTTTTAAAAAGCAGACACAACTTCATGAAGCAGGTGGGGAAGGATAGCAAGTGACAGCTGAGCCAGCACGATTTGCAAATACGTCCGGCTGCCTTTTTAGACGCGACAAAGCCAAATTCATCCTGCAGCGGGGGGGGGGGTACACTACGAGTTCTCTTTTCTTATTATATCCATGGTTATTCTAAGCCCACACAATGTTCTTCAAAGGATCCAGTGATGGGTCAAGGAATCGTGTGCATCTCCCAGAACAGCTGTGCCGCCTGCCTATTAATGCTGTGACAACCACCTGTATTTTGGATCTAACCTGATGGACATCGTTGCAAACTGGCCAAGCGGCCTAGAATTGTCAAATAGAAGTGGGCTAGCAGGAGTAGGAACTGGCAAACCACTCCAGTATTCCTGCCCAAAAAACTCCATGGACATGGAGTCACAAAGAGTCGGTCACGACTGTAATGACACAACACACAGCAGCAGCAATGCCAACAGCTTCTTTCTAAAACTCTGGAGCATTATCATAGGAAAAACACAGTGTGCCTCTGCCCACACATAGCAAACATACATACATACACAGTCCTCAGGAGCTGACAACAAAATATAAGCAAGCATAACCATTCACATACGTATAGAAATCTTAGGTCTTTAATTTAAATATTTCTAAAAAAGGTCATTTTTAGAAACCTGTTAAATATTCCCTTTCCAGATTGCCCTTACCCAAATATATTATTCTTATTACAAGCTGCAAAAATATTGGCATTTTGCAGAAGGGTGATAAAATGTCTCCGGAAGTGGGTAATTTTAAGTAATTGAGAGCCACAGGGCAGAACAAGGAAATTTTTACTTACTAAAAGTCACCATGGCCAAAAGACATTATCAACAGGGGGGATTTCCAGTTTTCATCCATTGTTCTTTTCTCCCAAAATATTCTTTGAAAGAAGCTATAGACTGACTGTGTTTTAGTGTTGCTTATGGTTTTTAGTATGTTTTTTAAAATCCTCTTTGTATTTGTAATCCTCACAGGAGCCTCGTGCTGCAGTGGTTAAATGCCTGTACTGCAGCTAAAACTGTGCTCACGACCTGGGGGTTCAATCCCAGGTAGCTGGCTCATGGCTGACTCAGCCTTCCATCCTTCCGAGATCAGTAAAATGAGTACCCAGCTTGCTGGGTGGGGGGGGGCATTGTGAGCCTGCATACTATTCTTTAAATGTAAACCGCCCAGAGACTACTTAAAGTGGTATGGGGCGGTATATAAGCAGGACACTTTTCTTTTGCTTTGCTTTTGTTTATTCACTGTTGTTGCTTTAAATGGTGTGTTTTAATGGTGTAAACCAGCTTGGTTCCTTTCTAAGGAGAAAGGTAAGCTATAAATAAATAAATAAATAAATAAATAATAAATAAATAAATAAATAAAATTTTAATATATATTGGTTCTTTTTAAGGAGAATTATAGGATACAAATATTTTATATAAACAAATAATACATTTCAATGTTGATAATTAAGAAATTGGCATTGTTAAAGATTTTGTATACCCCAATTCACTCATCAATTCAAATAGAGACTGCAGCCAAGAAATCAGAAGATCAGCCATGAAGGAAGTAGTAAAGATCACCAAGTGCTGTGCATGAATGTGTTATAGAAGACAACGGTGAAAAAAATCATCAACTTTCAGTTATTCCCAATTGCTGTGTATGGATGTGGAAGCTGGGTAGTGAAGAAAGCTGGATAGTGAAGAAAGCTGACAAGGAAACTATCATTTTATTTGAAACCGTAGTTTTTCGAGAGAGCTTTATGAATCCCAATAGATTGCCAGAAAGACAAATAATGTAAGTAGATTCAAGATTAATCAAAACTGAATCCTCCTTAGAAGCAAATGAAAAAAATCAGAGCACATAATGAGAAGACAAGAATTACAGGAAGAGACAATAATAGTGGAAAAACTTGAAATCAAAAGAAAACCAACAACGGCGCTTTTACACGACCCCTAAAATCCGAGGCAAAGGGCTCCCAGATCCGGAGCTGAAAATTGTTTTCCCACCAGCTCCGGATTTTAAAAAAAGTTAAGTACGACCATGCCCACCTAAGCGCGTCCAAGCGCATTTTCCAAGTACCTGGTCTCCGAAGGTGAAAATTTTCTGATGCGGATGTAAAGCAGTGAGTGCCGGGCTCTCCTCTCCTTGTGTTTGTTTTTTGTTTTTTGCCCCCGCCCCTTTAAGAGACCGTAAGAGATTGGAATGCTTCCCGGGGCAGCTCCCGAGGGAAGAGCGGCAGAGCCGAGGTGAGCCTGCATTTTTTCCTCCATCCCCTCACACAGACAGGAGCAAGGGAGTGTCGAGGAGTGGGAACACAGGAAGAGCGACAAACCCCCAAGATCTCTGGGCCGAATTTAAGTTGCCAGCGGATCTTAGGGGTCGTGTAAAAGCGCCCTAAGAGATGGAGGACTGTTGACAGTAGGATATGCTGAAGATTACTACTTCATGAGGTTGCCAGAAGTTGGAAGTGGCTCACCAACATGTAATGATGGACTTTTTACGGGGTGGGGAGAATAACTTTGTTCCAGCTCATTACTACAGAATGTAACTTAATACAGACTGGGTTACTTTCTAGTCCTGCAGAAATGTAAAAAAACCCGGGCTTACTTTGGGGGATATGGTAAAATCATACTAATGCTTAATCCTTCTTTTTGTTTCCAAACATAGGGTATTTGTACACGACCCCTAAACTCCACCGCAAATGGCTGCCAGCTCCGGAGCTTACAATTGTTTCCCCACCAGCTCCAGAGTTTGCAGGAAATTAGGTGCGACCACGCCCACCTAAGCGCGTTCCAGCGCACTTTTCATGTACCTGCTCTTGGAGGGTGAAAATCCCCAGATCCGGATGTAATCTGGTGAGTGCCCGGCTCTCCTTGCTTCTGTTTGTTTGTTTTTTTGCCTCCTGCCCCTTTAAGAGAAGGAATCAGGACGGCGACAGGGCTACCGGGCGGCTTTGGAGGTGAGCCTGCATTTTTTCTCTCTCTTTTTTTCTCCCTCCCCTCACGCAGACAGGAGCAAGGAAGTGCGGAGGGGGTGGGGACGCAGGGAGAGCAATGAACCCCCAAGATCTCTGGTCCGAATTTAAGTGGCCAGCGGATCTTAGGGATTGTGTGAAAAAGGCCCTATGTTTTGCAGTAATATAATTAAATAGGGTCCTGTGGATCTTCCAAGTTATTTCACAAATACATACCAGATATATTTAGCATCACATGTAGTTCCAAAACTGCAAATTAGGATGTATAGAAGCATACTGTATACAGTAGATATTTCATTTCACTAATAATACTTGGTGAATTTATTTTAAATAATGCTCTTCCCTAACATTCCATCTGTTAATTACTGAAAGAATAAGGAGATTTCTAAAACCTTCTCAGTTGAACAGCCAGTCATCTGAGCAACATCTCCCCCCACCAGTTTCATTTATTGTTTAAAAAGCTTCCCCTCCAAAGTTTGGGGGGAAAGCTCCCAACTTTGGAGGAGAGCTTCGGCTACCTGCGTGTGACTGATATATGCTAACCTCTTAGTGACTGACAATCAATGAGTGGCAGCAGTGAAGAAGGCCAATTCCATGCTAGGGATTATCAAAAAGGGGACTGAAAATAAAACAGCCAACATTATAATGCCATTATACAAAACAATAGTAAGGCCTCACCTGGAGTATTGTGTACAATTCTGGTCACTGCATCTCAAGAAAGACAAAGTGGAACTGGAAAAGGTGCAAAAGAGAGTGACTAAAATGATTACTGGGCTGGGGCACCTGAGGAAAGGCTAAAATATCTGGGGCTCTTTAGTCTGGAAAAAAGGCGCCAGAGGGGGGATATGATTGAGACGTATAAAATAATGCAGGGTATGAGTAAAGTGGATAGAGGGACGCTCTTCTCCCTCTCACAAAATACCAGAACTAGGGGACATACACTCAAATTGAGGGCTGGGAGAGGAAAAACAGACAAAAGAAAGTATTATTTCACCCAGCGCATTGTTAGTGTGTGAACTCCCTGCCACAGGATGTGGTGATAGCATCTGGCTTGGATGCCTTCAAAAGGGGATTGGATAGATTCCTGGAGGAAAAGTCCATCACAGGTTACAAACCATGATGGACATGTGTAATCTCCAGGCTTAAAACAGGGGTACTTCAAGGGCCAGATGGAGGGGAGTGGTATCAGGAGACAGATATCTAGTCTCATGAGCTCCCAGACGCATTTGGTGGTCCCAGTGTGAGATACAGGAAGCTAGACTAGATGGGCCTTTGGCCTGATCCAGCATGGCTCTTATGTTCTTATAGCAGTTTTGTGAGCTTTAGATCTAGAATGCCACCAGTATTTAGTTTCCTGGTCAACTTCATTTCCAGAAATCCAAAGAAGAAGCAATCCAGATTTCAGAGAGAAGGCAAATTTAATATGAATCACAAGCATGCTAATTTTCCCCTTGACTTTCCCAAGCTCTCACAAGTCAGGAAGTAGAAAGGTCAAGCTCCATGCTGATGTTGTCATACATTTGGCAGACTTGTGTGGTATGCTACACTGCTACCTGTATTCATTATTAACTAACCCAACTCTACTAGAGATATACAGATTCCAAAGTCAAATAAAATATGGAGGGGGGGGGAGAGAGAGAGAGAACTGGCACAACCTGCAGGCAGCATTAGAGGAAAGAGGCAGAGTAATGGGAAGCAGTTGGAAGTGAGATGAAACTAGAATACGAGTGGTTATTGTATACCAAACCCCTAGGCATAGTTAAATCTACTCTGCTTTTCTGTTTCCCTTCACCACTGTTTCCCTTGGTGTCTTCTTGGGTTTCAGCGTGTATCTTGACAATAGAGGTGGGAATGATTAGTGATAAAGGGTAGTAGGCCTGACTTCAGACTACCATGTAACTGTGAGCCAGATGCAAGACCACATCAGCGTGAACCTCAACCGCAGATTTCCTGCCTTGTTCTATATCGGCAACGGACAGATGCAGAAGACAGGGGCCATAATTCATGTCCTTGCATATTTCGCAAGCGTAGATCTGTGTTTGATTGTTCTGGCATTTTTATGCTGCCGATAAAAAGGCGATGTGTATATGGCTCCTCACAGTCCTTTTGTGGATAAGTTGTGGAGGGGAAATGGTTTCCTCAAATCTAGTGATACTCTCTGAGAAAAGCTGCTCCTGCAGAGCACGATTGGGTCAGTAGCAATGCCGGAAAGCTGGTGTGCTTGTCTTTTGCTTTACAGCTTAATATCACAAACCACAACTGCTATGCAATTGTCAGAGGGGTACCTACACACAAAACCCACCTGAATCAGGCAGCTGCAAGACCTTTTTAGGCCTTCACTCATACAGTCATGCAGCTCTTTTGCTCTTGGCATCATCTACATTACATAATGATCCCTTGTTGCTTTCTCCAAAACATCATCTCACATCCCAGTAGAGTGTTGCACTGTGCGTTGTTTGCAGCTTTGTATCAGGATTTTATGGGCATATGCCTATGGGGTTCAACAGGAAGGGACATTTTAAATGTAAAATTAAGAAATGGTTGATAGAGGTCCTTTCCAAGAAGCGGACAAACAGCTCCTACCTTAGAAGATCACAGGGTGTGTTGGGTTTGGTGCCTTAAGCACATCTGATCTCGCCTGATTTTGGAAGCTAAGCAGGGTTGGCCCTGGTTAGTACTTGGATGGGAGACCAGCAGGGAATACCGGTGCTGTAGGCACCTGGAGTAGGAACTGGCAAGCCACTCCAGTATTCCTGCCAAGAAAACTCCATGGACGTGGGGTCACGAAGAGTCGGTCACGACTGTAACGACACAACACACCCACCCACCCACCAAGCCCAATTGGCTGCCTTTATATTAATTAGCTTCATGTATAACCTCCGTAGCCCAAACTATATCCCATGAAGTTTATACTGTGTTGCATTCTGCCCTGTTGTTCTCTATTTCTCCTCCTCCAGTTAGGAAAGACTTTGGTTTAACTCAACATATTACCAAAAAAAAAAAAAAAGGAGGAGGAGGAGAGCAAGAGCAAAAGCTGTAACAAGATGGTGCCCCCTTTTGCTTTTCAATAGAAACATACAAGGCTGTGAATAATATTAAAACAACCAAACAATAAAAATAATGGTCATTTCTAAATGATTCTGATCACTTCTGTTGAGTCGCTGGATCCCACAGCACGTGTGGCAGCATTCAGAGTGAACAGACTGAGGATGGACATAGGGTTGGGATGACAGAGACAAGATATACCTGTTAAGAGACAACATACTATGGGGCACAAAAAGAAAAAGAGATTTAAATTGTGACCTCACAGTAACATGGATATGCTGCTCCAGTGGTTTCAATTTAGGATAAGTAGAAGATGGTCACTGTTCGAGACGAGAGGCTACCTCCAGCTTAATATGAATTTAGCCTGTTGCGAATGAGAATCTGTTAAACTGTGGTGCTGCTTCTAACTCCTGTCCTAACCAAAAAGTCAACTGTTCCCGAAAGTCTCCTGTTATTCGTGCAACAGCACCCCCAGCTTCCTAGAACCACCCTTTCCTTTTTAAAATCTATGGTATAACATTATGTCTGTGAAGATTCTCAGTCATCCAGGTGAGGTTATCCGAAAGCTGAGTCATGGCAATGGGACTTCTTGTGAGATCGAAACAGCTTTATTGGTACTACTACTACTACTACTACTACTACCACTACTACTACTACTACTACTACTACTACTACTACTACTACTACTACTACTACTACTACTACGAAGAACTGAGCAGGGTAGTTGAGGACAGGATATTTTGGAGATCACTCATTCATAGGGTTGCTGTAAGTAGGAGGTGACTTCACAAAATACAGAACAACGGCTTTCTTACATACTGTTACACGTGATAGAATATTCCTTTTGAAGCCTGTCCAGTTTTACATGGTAGGTCCACTGATCTGTTTCCATTCAACTTACAAAGAGGAGGAGAAATTTCATTTAATATGGAAGGGTCTGTGTTTTATGCAGTAGCAGGGATGGGCAGACTTTATATTTGTGGGATATACCTTTTTTCAAAACATATTTGAACATACTGATCCAGCAATCTGGGGCTGAAGAAAAATACGTACATTAAGTTTTAAGACCTCTGAGCCCAGGAATGTGTTTTTTCATGCCTGAACTGAACAGAGCTCACAGTCCTCCCTCTTTGCACAAATCCACTCCTAACTGCTTAAGCTCACTTGATTCCAGCTATATACAGTAGTTTGGGTGGGAAGGCTGCTATTGATTGCTGCTATTGTTAAACAATTGGGAGATGAACTGCACTGCTCTCTTACAAATCAGCTAGAGCTGGTTATCTGGTTGTAGATCCAGAGGTCAGAAGTTCGATTCCACATGATGCCTCCCAGGAAGATAGTCTGCCTCTGTACTTTTTGGCCAGCTGTACTGTCCCAGAATTTCCCACCCTCATTTGAAGTAAGTACTCCATGCCTAGAAAATGATGGAAGCAACTTTATGCCATCCCAATAATAATAATAATAATAATAATAATAATAATAATAATAATAATAATAATAATAATAATAATAATAATAATAATAATAATTATTATTATTATTATTATTATTGGAACTGCCCATGTGTTGATGGCTTTGATTGCATTTCCACTGTTCATTTTTTATTTTACGATCAAAACTGCCATGTTGCATAGACAGAGCTGCACATTTTTCAGTCCCTAATTTCATTTGAATATCTTCACTAAATAATAATAATAATAATAATAATAATAATAATAATAATAATAATAA
>JAHTLZ010000016.1:82009607-82036917 GCA_023846285.1 Phrynocephalus versicolor
TACTACTACTACTACTACTACTACTACTACTACTACTACTACTACTACTACTACTACTACTACTACTACTACTACTGTTGCTGTTGTTTGCTATTAGAAATCTCATACAATAGTAAAATCATTCATATTCAAAATGAATAATAAAAAGAAACATACATACATTAATGTGAGTAAATTAAACAAAATAAATAGAAATCAAATAATACAGCTACCAGCCACCTTTGGGGGTATTCGTTGTTTAAAATTAACTTATTATATTATTGCTTTGTTGATTAACATCCTTCCTAATGTTGCCCCCATTCTTTCCAGAAACTAACTGAATCCTTGCTGAGAGTATATCCTTTTCTTTTTTCAAATACATATGTCAAATTTTGGCTCCAGGGATCTTTAAAATCATTAGTATGGGATACCCCTTTACTAATATTCAAATCACAAGTTAATTTATCATCAGTAACAATATTCCACATTTCTTTATGTCGACCTTCAATTTTAAATTGGCTACTAGCTTGCCAGTTTTCTGCCATAATTACAGTATCCTTGCTACCATCACCATAATAATTATTAAATCTATTTCTACTTTATTTGTTTGTTATCAACCACATTCAACAAGGCTATCTTAGCAGACATGTGCACCTCCTTTCCCAATATATTCTTTATTTCCTGAAAGACTCAAATCCATTCTTTTTTCCTCTTTTCACAGAGCCACCACATGTGTATATATGTCCCTTTTTCTTTTTTACATTCCCAGCAAGGAGACGGAATCAATCCATTAATTAAATACCATCTCCTGCTACTTTATAACAATTCCCTTTGACCCTTATTGATATATTTTTCCTTATTCATTTATTCCACATAGAATTCCATTATTCCTATTTAAGTTCTGTTGCTAATTCCTCTTGCCATATTTTATTTCCTTTAGAGCTGCTGTTTTAGTACCAGTCAACATCTTATACATCACAACCACGGTTCCCTTTCTATTCTCATTAACATCGCTATCCTCAATTTTAAAATTAATTATTCGTACTTAATCAGCGGTCTACCTAGTCCATATTTAACCTTCCATTTTTTGTCCAGTTGTATTGTTTTCACTTATTTATTGTCTGTGACCATAAATATAGATTTATTGGTTGATTGATAGTTACCCAAGGGAACCTCTCTTCTAACACACCTCTTATCTGTTCTCTGTTGTACATATTTTTATCCAATCTTTTATTTTTATAATTCCCTTCTCCATCAACCTCTCTCTCTCTCTCTTTCTCTCTCATATATATAATCTCAGTCTTTTTCTGATTTCTTGGTATTTCAAGGTATACAAACTCTCCAGCTATGTATTTCAATTAATTGTGGATGCTGGGCCTTATGAGCAGAGTCAATAAGAGGGCCTTACAAGGAGTGTCAATAAAAACAGAAACTTGCATAAGAACCCAGTACTGTATCTATAACTTTAATATCTTGCACACTGCAAAGGAGCAAACTGAGAGAAAGGATCCCTAATTGATCGGCTAGCTGCCCCGCCCCTAAGATGTGCTTGAGTTACACTAGTATGGCAAGCGATTTCTCTGTATATGTTAATAAAACCAGGAACATCTGGAACCTATCATGGTAGCAGCTGTGATCAAACTCAATGTCTCTTGCTTCTAAAATGCAGCCCCCTGCCACTAAGCTACAGAAGAAAACTCAGTAGTGGTTGGAAATGAGAGGCACAGGATCCTTAGAACACCAGTCTTAAGGCGTAGATTTAGGCTTAGAGCTCTGCTCAGTGTTAAGTGAACATGATTTTGCCAAAAGCAGATAAACGAGTCATTGGGTGTTCTGAAAAAGCTCCACGTATTGGGGTGTGTTTGTGTTCACGTGCACAAACAACTGCAATTCCCACTTGTCTTGTTTTGTACTCTGTTATCTATAACAGCTATGCAAAACTTCAGGCCTTCCACAAGATTCGGACTTCAGATTCGAGGAGTCCAATATGCATTGGCAATGGCAATGGATCATTAGGATTGTAAACCAGGAAAGACCAAACTGTTTCGCAGCCGTGCGTCTTTGCTACGGAAATGGGAAGGCAATGATGTCCCATTTCTCCCTCTTCCCTTTGTGTGTGTGGGGTGGGTGCGGTGGTTGGCTGGATGGGGTAAGGCCAGCTGGAGGAGGCAAACATGGGACACTATCCTTTTCCTAACCAAAAGGGAATCTGGGTAAATGGGCCCCAAAACCCGAATAAAACAAACCAAGCAGTTTGTCATTTTCAAACTAATCAGATAATATGGCAACCCTGAGGCAGGAAACTAACTCAAGCTAAGCCGAACTAAACACTATTTTGCACGGGACAGCTAGGCATAGAATGTACTCAGCACCATTTGCTCTATGTGGCTTCCATTGAGCATTGCCTCCCAGCATGCACTGAACCATTCATTCATTCATTCATTCATTCATTCATTCATATATTTCTATACCGCCCATCTTCCAATGGAACTCCAGGCGGTTCACAACAATTTACAGTGGTACCCCGACTTAAGTGCAGCTCAACTTAAGAGCAATTTGACTTAAAAGCAGAAAACTGTTGCCATTTTAACTGCCAGCTTACAAATTTTAGATATGGTCTGCTCGACTTACAATTTTTTTCATATTTTTTCAATTTTTTAGATAGGTGTCCCAACTTAAGAGTAGTTCGACTTAAGAGCATGCATTGGGAATGGATTAAATTCCTAAGTTGAGGTACCACTGTAATGCTACAGTAGTGTCAAAGTCAGAGTAAAAACATTGAAAAAAAGCAAAGATGGTGGCAAGTATTTATCAGGGGGGGGGGAACTACACTTGCACAAGATGATAACAAACAGAGATAACCTTGCAGGTTTTATAATACCGCTCCACAAACAAACTTTCCCCTCCCTCAGCACCTTTCCCCCTCAAGAAATGTCTTGATACCTGGCAACATGGAAAAGCACAGCAAGTCCCTGAGACTCCAGCCCAGTGCCCTGAAACACTGACAGTCAAAGTCAGAACTGACTTTGAGTGGTTTTAAAAGGATTTCAAGGTAAGTGAGTTGATGAAGGAATAGGTTTATCAGTTCCACTCCCCTAGTGAGTTTCCAGAGCAAGGGAATCTAACCCAGGTCTCCTGACCCCTAGTCTATTACCCTGGTAACCCCCAAAACTGGCAACTCAAAATCCCACTCACTACCGTTCTTGTATGGGGCTTCTGAATGCCAAAGCGAGACTCCAACAATATTTTCTTTGCCTGCCATCCTGCAAAGGATTGCAACACTGGATATGCTTCCATGCTGAGTCAAGACGACCAGCAATTGGCAAAGGAGGGCTTCAGCAGTTCCTGCTGAAGATACACCAAGGACATCTCTCCAACTCTTTTATCTGGTAGAGTATTTATGTTTTCTGAATGAGACCTGTCCTTCTTCTTTGTACCACTTGATTGTTGTGTATCCTGAAACCTCCTCTGCCCTTTAGCACAGTACAAACCTATTTTCTCTTCCACATTTCAGCCTTTAGAAATGGCAGAAGGGGACTTTATGGGCTATGCTTAGCAGCCTCTTTATTTCCTTCTCCCTCCAGGTTTTTTTTTGGGGTGGGTGGGTGGGGAGTTGATGATTTCCTTAACACTTAGAAAGAGAAAGAGTTATGGTGAGCTCAAAAGCTTGCTTCTTATTTGGAGTCTTTGTTCACTTGTAATAAAGATACTGATCTACTGTTACTTCACTGATTTTTTTTTACCTAGCTGTTCACCCTCGCTGTCTAGATCAGTGGTGTTGAACCTTCAGCACTCCAGATGTTTTGGACCGCAACTCCCACAGTCCTATCACTAACAATCTAGGCTCAGAATTCTGGGAATTGTGGTCCAAAACATCTGGAGTGCTGAAGGTCCACCACTATTGGTCTCTAGAATGATTATGTACTGTGCCCTGTTTGCAGAACCCTTGCTGGTGGGAAATGCAGTATTAAGTGCAAATAAATTGATGAGGAGAAAAACGCAGATACTTTAAGGTCATTGACAGAAATGATAATGTGACTTACATTGTCTGGAATCTGGTGTTTTTGTTAGCAGGGCAGAAACACATGGCATGATGCATCAGGTCTCTGCCCCATGTGGAAAATACCTTGGCTCTACTTAAAACACCAATCAAATACAAAATGTATTTCTACCAGCTTTTGGTATGTGACTGTTTCTAGTATACCCAAGTAGGAACACCACCCTTCAGCATCATTTTGGGACACAATTACAGTATTTTGCAGAGAAAGCTTTCCCCATCACTTAATAATTCTACAGTTGATAAAGTTAACTATATAAATGCTTCCACTAATACATTTCTTACGTTTTCAAGGTGCCAAAAGATTGTTGCTTTTGCTCCTACACATTCAAACCGCAAATCTCCTTCTGGAAAATGCTGAACTTTATGTACCAAGCTACTGCTTGAGAGCCCAGGGCTAGGAAAATCCCAACAGTGGGCCAAGCCAATTTAAACAACTACAGATAAGAACAGGGATGCTGTTTGCACCAAGAGCCTCGTAAGTCTTCACATTCAGTCTCTGTATCTATTCCTTTTTAGCTGGCACAATGCAGGGCCACTGGCAGTGAGGGGACAGTCTCTGTGGAGAGAATTTAGAATTCAGGAGGGAAGAACTCAGGGTCCTCTATGAAATATGCACTGTATATACATTATGTGTGTTCTTGAGGTTGCAATCATGCCCATTTGCTTGGCCACATGTCTTGCTGACCTCAGGGAGATTAACTTTCAAGTACTGTAAACACATCACATTGCTTGGGAACTACAATGCATTGGAACTGCCTGTGAATGACTGCTCTTTAGTGTTCTCAGGTTCCATGTTCCTCCTTAGGTAGTTCTGGGAGTTAAAACAATAGTGCAAATTGTACACTGTGAATCTTTTTCCAGAGAGGTTGTCATGTTTCGTCTGTTTCTGCATAAGAAAACAAAACAGAACCTTGTGGCATTTTTAAACCAGCATATTAATTGTACCCGGAGCCTTCATAAAAATGACTATCTGTTGTGGACACAAATCCATTAGTCTTACTGTAAAAGCCCCATCCGATTGTCTCCCTCTCCCCACCCACCCCCAGGGTGGTCTGGGGCTAAGAAACAACAGACAGCCTTGCGGTACCTTCCAGACCAAGACGTTTTTATTCGACACAAGCTGTTGTGGACCGCCGCCCATTTCTGCATCGCATGAAGTGCATTTCAGTCCACAAATCTTGTGCCAAACAGAACTCGGATCATTTTGAGAGAGGGACTCTTCTTCCTCCCCCTCTCCTGAGGATAGGTATACTGTATCTTGCTTCCATGCCAGGAGTCCCGTGCAGACTGCCCAGATTCTTGGCCGGACGGGTCCCCTTTCCCGCCGGGTTACGCTCCCGGGGAGTTCTCTTGTGTGCCCACCAAGCCACAGGCAGCCCGAAAGGTGGCCTCGCGCCGAGTTACGGCGGCCTCCTCGGAAGGTCCATAGCCCAAAGGGAGCTCTGATGTCCGACCGGTGGTGTGTGATCCACAGTAACGCGGGCGGCCGCGGGAGGCAGCAAAAGAGGGAGGGGAGGACGGGGCAGGGCCGTTGCATGGACTGGCGAGCAACACGCGCGGGAGCCACGGAAGGAGGCGAAGCAACGAGGGATGAAATCTCTCGCTCTCCCTCTCTCGCTCGCTCTCGACGCCGTTGCACAGCCTTGCCAGCGCCTAATGGAAAGAGCGTGTCCAGCTGGCAGGACTGCGTGTGGGGAGAACACGACGGGAGGTGTGTGTGTGGGGGGGGAGGATGGGACAGCAGGCTTCCTTGGGCCCCTCCGTTCCCCCTCCCTCCGCTCTCCCCCAACAGCCCCATGTCAACCCCTTCTCCTCTCGCTCTCCCCCAACCCCATCCCCTCGTCTACGGGGGCTCTCCTTGTTGTCTCCGCTTCTCTCTCTCTCTGCCTCCCCCCCCTCTACGGCGAGCCTTCTGGCGACCCCCCCTTCCCCTCCCTGCCGGCTTGGCCCAGGGCCCGAGTGGAGCTGGCCCTGATTCAGCGGAGGAAGCCGGCAGCCCATTAAAGCAGGTGTCACATGTTCCTTCACCTGGGTCACTTGGCATGTGCAGGCGCCACGATTTCCCTTTAAAAGCCCAGCCTGGAGAGGCGAGGGGGACCCTGGGGGCAGGATCCAAAGGATAGAACGCCACGGTTCCCACTGCAGGCCTGGACCGCGCGCACACCCCACATATGGATGGAGGGGGCCCAGGCAGGCGGAGAGTGTGAGATCCATTCTAATCCCACCCACTTATTTCCTCCCACCGCAGAACCTCAGCATCGCCAAAGGCCAGAGTCGTCTATAATATATCTGTCCAGGTCATGGAAACCATCGTCCCCCACCACCACCACCCCACAGCCCCCACCCTACCTCTTGACCTACACACCAAACCAGGACAACTGAAAAGGGACTGAAGATGCCAAACAGACAAAGGGGATTGAGGTTGAGGAGGGAAATCGGAATGAGGAAATCCAGTCCCTTGCCAAGATGGGCTGCTTTAGATCAATGCTTCTCAACCTGTAGGTCTCCAGATGTTCTTGGACTGCACGTCCCAGAAAGCCCTTCCAGCGCAGCGAGTGGTGGAGGCTTCTGGGAATTGCAGTCTAAGAACATCTGGGGACCCACAGGTTGAGAACCACTGGTTTAGATGGATCGCTACACAGAACTGCCGTTTCAAGTCCTGGTAACTCCGGCATGGTGGGTCACAAACCTCTCTGTGTGGGAATTTTACAGGAGGCCACCAGACTGCCAGAGGTTAGCCCATCATGTAACACAACTGACTGGAGAAGGGGTGAACCAAGTCCAGATTTTGTTAGTGTGCCCCCATTTGATCTCACCTCAGTAAAACTGGCAACTAGAGGCTGCAATCTGAAGCACATTAGCTGGTGAGCAGAAGTCCTGCTGTGCCACTGCGCTGCAAATCAGTAACTCAAAAAAGAACATAGAGAAGCAGCAGACATAAACTGGGAGTGAGAAATTTGAATCATACAACAGCCCAAACTGTGGAGAAGCACGTGTGCCGCTGAAGCAAACATACTGTACCAATATGTCTAGAATATATTTTGGTAAAAAGGCCTCTCTTCTCTAAATGATACCAAAAAGGGACACATTTTCCAGAGCAGAAAGGTTTATAAGTATCACTTATGGAAAACTCCTGAAATACAAAAAATATTTTTGAAATTTGGTGCTCCAGAATGCCACATATAAACACCCAAAATGGAACGGTCCTAATATACATACCTCTGCACAAACACATACATATCAGGAGGGGAGTTTTCTATTTTCTGAGCCCGGGCCTGTCTCCTTCACCTGTGCTGGATTGAAAAGATGTCTACTGCCAGGCAGAAAGCTGGGATTATGATTGTCCAACATGGCCCTCTCCCCTTGGAATTATGGGAAAGACTTACCCTGAACAATCGAGGAAATTGTATCTAATGTCTGAATGCCCAGATTTGTATACAGTGGTACAGGAAGGAGAAACCTTAATTACAGCTCTCATCACAGGACATAAAGAGGAACAAATTCATGCAGGAAATGGCCACCATGGAACCCCTAATAGTCCATTTCAGATGCAGCCCCTGTGAAATATTGTTTCAGCCTAAAAAGGGCTGGGACTAAGAAACAGCAGGGAGAGCTGAAAGAAAGTAAGAGATTTGAATCACAAAGAGTAGAAGAGTTGAAAAGGCCAGAGCTACTGCTGCCACTTTAGAGTGGTGTAATTCATAATTCCTATAGGTTTGTGTTGGAAGTGGAGAATCAACATTTTGGATTCATGTACGAGCAAATGACCTGATATTTTATTCTAAGGTTTTGAAGATTCTGCATGTGCAGCTGATTCTTCTATGTTATGGATACCCAACCCAACTGAGGAAGATTTCTTGGATTTCTGTCTGAATTTGAATTGAGCTTTTGCAATTCTACAAACATCTTCTTCTGGACTTATGCTGTTGTCGAGGGCTTGGCTACACAAATTGTAGAATTTTGTTTTTTACAATTGCTTGTATTGTCTGCTATGTAACTGAATAAAATTAGAATCATTGTATGAAGTGGTGTTTGCAGTGTACGTCAATAGATATCGAAGTAAACAAATAGACCCATAGAATTTAAAACTGTAAGACCATCTCAGTTCAGAAGGATTTTGTAAATTTATTTTTGACATTTAAAGCCCTTCTGTAATTTGGAATCAGGGTACCTGCAGAATCTTGTCCCCACATATGTCTCTCTGCATGCAATCTCACGGGCTTTTTTCTGTGTTCTTATCACCATCTGAGGTGTTGTGCATAATGACTGAGGAAAGGCCTTCTCAGTGGGTAGTATTTCAATTGGGGGAAGCAACATACAAAGAAAGATGTTTGCTTGGCACCAACCCTGATGTCATGCTGGAAACAAGTCAAGATCTTTTGTGGCTTTTAGCTCAGAGGTCAGGTATCTGACTGTGGAGCCAGAAACTGCGAGCGTGATTCCTCACGATATGCCTCCTTCACAAGGGCAGGTCTCAGTGATCCTCCAGCTATGCAGCTCTAAGATTATTATTGCTAATCTAATTAGATGCCTTTTGTCTTGGCAAGGTTGTACAGTGTGTTTTTTAAATCATACTACTGATTTTATGGTTATTAGCATACTGTTGTATGCTTAATTTGTATGTGCCTTAAACAATTTTTCTATTCCATTTCAAAATTTTGCAAGTCCCCATGAGAATGTAATTGAATGATGAGATATAAATCACCTAAATATATAAACAGATAGAGAGATAGGGTATAGATATACATTTAACCGACACACGGCTAAATACAGTATATCTATATGTAAATACTGTGCATGCACACATGCATCTAAAATCTGTCTTGCCCAATGTCTTTGCTAATGTCTTAGCTAAGCAGATAAGATAGCCAGCTGGTATGCAAATGGATGAATGTAACATAGTGTGTAAGGCTGATCAACGTGATGTAAGCTGAATGGCAAAGAGAAATGGAAGAGAGAGAAGGAAATGTCCTTGGGCATGGTTAACTGTCAAGGTAGGGTGAAAAGTGAACAGGAAATGAACAAGGTGAGAACAAGGTGAAAATCCAAAGCAAGGCATCCCATCATCTCTGCAGAAAAGACCAATTCCTCTTTGAGAACTATTTCGGTTCCAACTAGTCGCCACCCAGAGACCACCTGCTAGTGGGGCGGCTAAAAATATCTTGTAAATAAATAAATAGTAACATTTTCTCCTCAGAAATGGTCCATGGATTTGTTCATTTCCTCTGTTCGACTCTCTTTTTCTTTTTTTCTCTCCCCCTCCCGGTCATCTAGTGAGAAGACACTGTATATTGTTCTTATTAATTTTAAATATTTATTTATTAATTATATATGCGGGCTTCCAGTCACAATGTAGATGGAGAGTTGTAAAACCAAAACATGTGAAGTTACTTTGAGATCCCTTTTCAGCTGTAGTGGAATAAAAATGCTTTATGTAAATAGATACAACATAAGACTATATATTTTATTAAACCAACTCCTGCTTCTGCTCTAGTGTGCAAACTTTGACATCTTTATGAGGAAAAGCCACAAAAGAAGCAAGCTCTTAGATATATTTAATATAAGACATTTTTTTAAAAAAAATCACAAATGCACACATCTTTTTCTGCATAGAGAGAATACAGTGAGTGGCAAAAACTCAGAAATGATTATTAGAACCAAAGCTGCAAAAGGGACTAATCGCCCTTCTTTTCTTTTTGAGCAAGAGTTCTTTGCAACTAAACAATCAAACAAAACCATGATGTTTTCAAAGGGTTTTCCTGATAACCTTTATGTATTTCATATTTCTTATTCTCTGGAAGCAACACTGTTCTGGTCCCTCGTATTAAATCAGTTCAAGAAGCAAAATCAGGCAGAGATAAGAAGCAGATCACAGAGAGGACAACAGGGACAGGGCCAAGATGAAGAAAGTGCTTCCCACTTGTTGAAAAGTATTCTGAAAAAAAAAAAGTTTTGTTACCGATTCGGGAAGCTGCCAGCTGTTGTGTTCTTGCAAAAAAAAAAAGTGGGGGTTGCATCCTCCCCTTAAAATTCCCAAACCACCACCCCAAACAAAACCAGAAATGAATTTCTGTCAACTTTTTATTTTGATGTTTTGTAAATGTTTTTCCTGATCTGACCACCAGTGGTTTTGAGGAGTGGAAAACTGACCCTTGCATTCTTCAAGGAATCTCACCCAGGTTTAGCGCTACAGAGTGGCCAGGACTGGAATAGGGGGATTAGGCACTGCAAGCCCATCACTGCAGTGTGGGATAAATCATGGGAACTATAGGAAAGATGAAAAGAAGAAGTGAAGTGCCAGTGTTGAAAGGGAGAATCCTAAAATACAGAATGCCTACCCACCCCAGGCTATAAAGGTAAGAATATGCACTTGCACTATCATCTCTTATCTATTTGCCTTTTAGAAGGCTGGCATTTTTTTTTTTTGCTGCATTCAGACTTCAGGAAGTTTACAAATCCAACCCTGGCAAACAGAACTTTCAGACAATATCTAATTTTATTATTTTGCTCGTGTTACGCCATCTTAAAATACTCTAAGCCACCATAAAATGCAAGATGGGCAGGGCAAGCCCCATTCCAGAAAACCCCTAGAGAAATAAGGGTTGAGAATTATAGCAAACACACAGGAAAGATATTTACTCTGGCCTCCCCTACCCTGAAACAGTAAACCCAGCCAGGGCTTGAGAACCCCGCTGCTCCTTCCCTGATTTCAATGATAGGGAGTGAAATCAGCTCCGCAGCATGAGAGAAGCCCTAAAGTGGATTAAGGATATCTCCCTTTTGTTTTGGTCCTTCTAATGTACACAGTGAGCCATCTGGCTCCTCTGAGTGTTCAGAACTGCGAGGACTTGAATAAACAGTCTTATTGGCTCCCTGGCATCCCCTACGTGGGGCTGCAAGGCACCTCCCTGTGCTGTGTCTGCCAGGCCTATGCTGTGCTGGGCTCCATTCCCCGGCACAGCAGGCACTGTGACCTGACCCTGCTGGGCGACTCAAGCTCTGTCCAGAACAGCTTTCTTTTACTCTGTAGCAAGTTGGGAAACAATCCTTTATATGGTCTGCAAAGTGCTGCCTCACTGGACACCACAGGGAGAGATTTGGCTGCTTGCAGTCATTGACTATTAATGTTTCTCATGAACGAAACAGGCTGGCTTCTTCGTTCAGCACTGTACGCTGCCCCTGCCCACATCTCTCCTCCTCCTCCTCCTCCCTGCAAATGAGTCTTCCTAACCAACCTCTGTCCCATTTCAGGGCTCCCCATAAAAATAGTACTGACTCAATTCTGTGATTCCACCCTCATCCTGCTATTCTAATCCTCAACTCCCTGTAAATAGCTCCATTTATGCCCTGCGATTCCTGCAAACCTGTCTCTGGGATTACAGATGCGAATAACTCTCCTGAACCCACCCACCCCCACTCTTAGCTACAAGGCAGCTCTCAACAGCCTCAGCGTCCAATGTCCCCAAAAAGGCGGTGCTGCCTACAGGTTTCAAGCAAATGGGGTAGCTCTCGCTCCTAGAGTTATGTCAATGAGTTCTACCGAGAGGAACAGGAGCCTTCCGCTTCTTTCTGGTTTTAGTTACTGTGAGTAGACAGGATGTGGCTATTTGAAATACACTTCTCCCTTCCATAACGCTGGGGCCAAGCGCACCAGACCCCCCATGTCGCTCAGCATCCTTGTAAAACTCGGATGCTCCCCAAAGCACAACCACAAAGCATAAACAGTTGATTCTCTCTCTCTCTCTCTCTCTCACACACACACACACACACACACACACACACCAAACCTGATCCACATCAGCCTCCAGGCATGCCCCAGCACTTTTCCCCCGCCACTGTGTGGAGCCACCATGACAGGAAAGGGGACTAGCCACCACACTGCCAACATCATCACCCTCTAGGTAAGCCTGAGAACCATCTTTTGCAGACCACTTCTTGGGAGACAAATAACTCCATGATCCTTTACAGCCTCTGCAGTTCAAAGGTGGTGCTTGTTGATTTAGTGATTCATTTTGTTTATTTATTTATTGTTATCTATTTATTTATAAATAACCAAAACCATGCTGCTCAGATCCATGCAGTTCAAGAGGGGAGTGCATTATGACTCCTTGCATACTGGTCTTGGAGAAGCTGGTGCTATTTTTAATTTATTTTTTTAAAGTCACATACAGGGGCCCAGGCCTGTCTAAAAATTCTCCTGTCTTTATCAAAATACTTCCTCATAAATCTAAGCATTAAGTCACAGTACAGTTCCTCCAGACTGTGAGTGATGGGAAAGCCACTGGTTGCGCTCTCCACGTGTGTTCACATCTACAGTATTTCCTCCACAATGTTAACACTCATTCCCCCACCCCCCACCCACCTCTTGTAAAGACCTACACCTTGGAGCAGGGTCACAAGTTAGCAAGTGATAGCTTGATTCCTAAGATTGCCTGGCCTTTTCGACAACACCTAAAACAAATTTACTAATACATGTCCAATTTTTTTAAACTAAAAAAATCAGCACTGGAAGAAACTGATGAGCGAAAACAAGGAATGTGCCAGTAATTTGTTGTATCTAAATGTAAACATCTGCATTGTAAGTTGCAGGAAATTGCATATTTTGTCATTACAAAGTAGGTAAGGTGATACCTTCTGCTGCCAGAGCAGGAGTTTGCATGCTTTGTGTTACACAGGGCTTGCTTGCCATTAGGCAGAACAGTAAAGGACTGTCTATGCCAAGATATTCTGCAGCTAGCATTTTAAAAAAACCTTGGGGTGGCTGGGGTTGGGGGGTGGGGAAGAGAAGCATGCCTCATTCACTCAAAAGCTTTGATTGCTCATTACCACACCATGAGTCACCGGCTCATATAACAAGTGTACACTTATGCTATTTTATTTTATTTTATTTTTTTCAATAGTTAGAGGGCACCTCTTTTGCTTTTCTGGAATAACTTGGAAAGGAACTGAGGGAAGAAGCGGGAACCCCATTTCCTCACATGGGCTCCTGAGTTAACAGTTCGCTTTAGCTTAATGTCCAGTCTTGGCCCAGAAGCCAGGAGAGAACAAACAGGAGGACGTGGTGGGGGATGGGCAGAGGAAGCTGCGTCTGGCAAGGCCCTGGAATAGATTGACCCTGACAGATGTTTACAGTGGTGCTAAGGAAGGGGGGGTTATTATAGAGCCGCAGACTAAACAGACCTTGATGCAGGGAGGGGCTGATTTCATTCATTACCCCTAGTCCTACCAAATCCTCCTTTTTTTAAAAAAAGGGGGAAGGGGCTGATTCTAGGATGGGGTGAATCCTATAGGAGAACCTTCTAGGAGATGGGGCATCTGGGTCAGGAATGATTCATTCTTATCTCTGAGTGTTGTCCCGAACATTTTCCAAGGGCAGGCTGCTACTGAGTGGGGTTGAGATATGGCAAGATTGGATGGGGCAGGGCGGGAGGGCTGTGAGGGAGGGAGAGACAGAAATCCAGAGGAATATGACGTGGTGGTGACTCAGAGGAGAGGCTGGTAGAGTTGGAGGGAAATCCATGTGGGGGGAAAGAGGGAGTCCGGCCAGAACAATAAAATGACCTTTCTGGGCTTGCAAGAAACCACGGAGACTCCTGACGTCAGAGTCGTTTGCGAAAGTGCCTGTTTCCAACTTAGGGAAAGGTCACGTCTGGTTCCTTCTGAAGTTCTGACACTTTTCCATCCAGCTAACCTCTCTCTAGGCGTGTCCTGGGGTTGGGAGTGGTGTGGATGTGTGTGGATGTAATGGGAAAGAGTGGGGTGGTGGAGGAACTCCCGTCACTTCCCAGAACTGTGGGGGCTCTCGTCCTGCTCCTCCGGCCAACAACTGTCCATCATCCTGATTTGCAGCTCCAGATCTGGTGAGAGAAACTTCACCCTTCCAGTTCCAGCCAGAGCATCCATGCTCAGCCTGCTGTCTTATCCTGCCTCTACATTCACACATTACACCTCTTAAATGTCCCTGTTTACAGGCAAGCCATATGCCAGGAAATCTGGAAGGAAATCTCATGACAATATTATTTGCATTTATTTTTACATCTCCATCTCAACCCCATTTTGTCTCCCAGTGGCATCTCAATACTAGCAAAAGCTTCCAAGCACTCCTTTCAACTAGTTCATTCGTCAGGCCAGTGGTTGGAGCTACAAAATGGGAGAAGACAAGCAGTCTTTATGCCTGGCTTGTGGCTGGGCTTCCCCAAAGCATCTGGCTAGCTGCTCCCGGGGGTGGGATGCTTGGGTTATGTGGATCGCTCACATGACCTTCCAGGCTCTTCTTATGTTCCTAATAGACACCCTTGGATTCTTGTCTGCTAACCTGGAGTACTACTTATGGAAGCTGTGCTTTAAAAAGGGCATTGGCAGGTTGGAACGGGTTTGGTAGCGGGCAATGAAGAGAGACAGAAATTTGGAAGCAAGCCCTGTAAAGAAAGCCTGAAAGAAACTGGGCCTCATACTAGCCTGGAGAAGATAAGAGTAAAGCTAAGAAGAGGCATGATCACACTCCTCAAACATCTGTAGACGGCTGTCACATAGAAGACGACATTGCCTCAGAATCCAAATCAAGTGTCATAAAAATAGTGGAAAAAGAACATGCAAGGAATGGGCCTAATAGCTCTGCATAAGCTCCTTTGAGTCTCCTTCACCCTTTGCGGACATGTTAAATGCATAGTTAGAAGAAAAACTACACAACCATGTAGAAACAAACAAAAATGTTTTTGTCAACGTAGACTTTTACTTTTTGCTTTTTACATTCACATTACAGATGCAGCAAAATGATATAGGACTTTTAGAGCTGCAAAAATAGGTTACAGGCAATACCTTTATAGGTTTGTGATGGCCATACGGCTCAACCCCCTTTTGACTTTTATAGTCCAACCCTATATATATTAATTTGGAAATAAGTTCCACTGTGTTCAGTGTGGACTGCTCTACTGTATTTTGGGAAAAGTAACTTTGAGTCCATTTGTGGTTGCTCATGAGCAAGCCTCTTTCTGTTCCACAGTTCTTAATCCCAGGTAGGGAGGTATAAATTGCAGACTTTTCAGCATTAGAAGGCACACCAACAAGTATTAAAAACCCTGTATCTGACAACATTTTTGTCAGCCAAAACATGGAAGTTGAAAAAGATATCAATGTTGTTATCCTACCGGAACTTTCAAAGGGGCAGCAGAATCTTATTCGTCACAATAAAATGAGGAGCAACTTTGGAGCCCCTTTAAACCCCATGAGATTAGCTAACAGTTTAAGATGATGAAAGATACTGAATTACCCTGATTGGACAGAAAACAAATACACTGACTACCCTAGCAGAGGGAAAGGGCTTTGGATTGCTCCTTATTCTGTGGGAGGCTGTTTTGCCACAGTGGAGAGTCACGTTTTGTTGGGGCTGGAGGAAGATCCCGTTACTAGCATTTTCAAGCCATACTGCTTTCAAAACAATCAGGCTGACAAAGCCTTGAAGGATGGGGAAGCAGGGGTTGGGGGAAGAAGGATGGTAAAGATTATGGGGTTTTGGTCTTTGGTGGGCAGAGAACAGGGCTGCCCTGTTCAGAGAAGATTGGGAAGTGAAATTTGAAGTCAGAATGCGGCAGAAAGAGGCCCAGCCACATGTAGTGGACCCTCATATAACAAACGGTTTGTATAACATAAAATCTGTACAATATAAAAGAAATCCAGAGATAGGGAAAATTTGCTTAACATAATCACCTATGGAGCAAATCCGTACAACATAAAAATGGTCGCGATTAGGGATTACTCTGTTTTCAATGCATTCCTATGGGAAATTTGTATAAAGGAAAATTTGCTTAACAAAATTTCATTTGGAACAAATTAATTCTTTTATACAAGGTACCACTGTATTTCTACAGTCAGTGGAAAGAAGGTCTTTTGAAAAAGGGATTGGTGAAGGGTGTGTGGCTTTTCTTCCCACAGGGACACACATGGACTGCAGAACTAGGGTGGGTGAAGGCCACCCACCCCAGACTTGGCAGGTTGGTGTGAGCCACCTCAAAATGGGAAACCAAAGTGGACTAAGAGTCCTGTTTTATTGAGTCCCCCACAGGAATTACCAAGCAGGCACTTATCACACAGGGGTGAGGAGTAAGGTATAACTGTGGCTGAGGCCTCTCAGAAATAACTCAAGCTACAATAGTCCTATGCATGCTTCCCTGAAATTAAGCCTCAATTAGCACAATCAGAAGACACAAGGTACTATCTTCTCCTTCTAGGTCAGTGGTTCTCAACCTTCCTAATGCCGTGACCCTTTAATACAGTTCCTCATGTTGTGGCGTCCCCTTGCCCTGCTTGGAAGAGGCCACCAGCCCCCTTTGGCAGGCCACTGCCACAGGTGCCATAGAGAATTTCCCTCTATAGGCACCTTCAGCCAATTGCAGCCTCCGGTGTCATTGACTGACATCCCCTCCAACCTATCAAGCTGTAACTCATTCTCCCCCCCTTCCTCCCCCTCCTCCTCCACACCCAAGCCGTTTGTGCCGTTTTCTTCACTGGCTCATGGCAACCCCTGTTAAACGGTTGCTCGATCCCCAAAGGGGTCCCAACCCCCCAGGTTGAGAACCACTGTTCTAGGTCATCATAAGAGGAGATAGAGTGTTTTGCTGTAGGCCAAGGGAGTGCCTGCTTCCTGAAGCTGGGAAATCTGGAGAGAAGGAGCGAGGGCTACATCTGCTGATTTTATCCTAACAAAGATAAAGGCTTTTACTTTATATGAGGCAATAAATAAATAAATAAATAAATAAATAAATAAACCAAACAAATTCCTAATATTCAAGCTAGATTCTGAAAAGGAAGAGGCAATGAAGATCATATCAACTGGCTACTGGAACACTCCAAGTGATCTGAGAAAACGATGTGTCTATAATGTATAGACTACAGCAAACCCTTTGCCTGTGTGGCTCATGAGAAGCTATGGGGTTGTTCTGAACGAAAACAGTGTGTTTCAACACTTGATTGTCCTGATATGTAACCTCTGTGGTGGACCAGAAGCTACTGTTAGAACAGTAGAACGGAAAGATGATGGTTTACTGTAGGCAAATGTATCAGACAAGGGTGCAATTTATCCCTTTATCTGTTCAAGAAGCACACAGAACATATCTTAGGGAAAGCCAGATTAGATGCGGATGAAGGAGGAGCATCAATAATTTAAGATATGCAGATGACACAATTTTACTGGCAAAACACAGCAATGACTTGAAATGACTTTTAGCAGATGTGAAAGATAGAAGTACCAAAACAATACTGCAGTTGAACATTAAGACGAAACCATGATGACAAAACTATATAACTTTAATGTTGATAACGAAGAAATTGAAATAGTAAAAGATTTTTTTTATATAGCACAAGGTTGAGTCTTGGAAGGCAACAATGAAGGGATTAGAAAAGATCATCAAGTGTAAGGATGTGTCACTGGAGTCCTCTTTTCTATCCCCAGTCACCATGTATGAGCGTGAAAGCTGGACAATAGAAAGCTGACAGGGAAAAATAGGTTTGTTTGAAATGTAGTGCTGGAGGAGAACTTTGCAGATACCTTGGACTGCCAGAAAGACAAACAAGTGGGTCCTAGATAAAATCAAACCTGAATTATCTCTGGAGGCAAAAATGTGGAAACTAAGCCTGTCTTCCTTTGAGCACATCCCGAGAAGGCAAGATTCTCTGAACTAGACAAGAACGCTGGCTGGGAAAGGTGGAAGGCAGCAGGAAATAAGGACGATCAAGTGCAAGGCTGATTTGCTGTCTAAAGCAACCTTCAGCCTTGAATTTGGGAAAGCTGAAAAGAGCTGTTGAGGACAGGGCATTTTGGAGATCCTAATTCATAGAATTATTAGTAAATAAGAGGTGATTTGATGACAAACAGCAACAGCAGCAGCAGCAGCAACAGCAACAACAGCAACAACAACAACAGGTACGGCAGAGAAAAGCAAAGTCCTGCAACATTAGAACTCAAGAGGCATCCTTGAGTGAGTAGCATTCAAAAAACATGTTTTCCCCCCTAACTTAGGGTATTTGTACACAACCCCTAAACTCCGCCGCAAATGGCTCCCAGCTCCGGAGCTTAAAACTGTTTCCCCACCAGCTCCAGAGTTTACAGATAATTAAGTGAGTCCACGCCCACCTAAGCACGTCCCAGCACACTTTTCAGGTACCTGCTCTCCGGAGATGAAAATTCCTGATGGGGATATAACGTAGTGACTGCCGGGCTCTCCTTGCTTCTGTTTGTTCTTTTTTGCCCCCCGCCCCTTTAAGAGATCTGAATGTAGTGCCGAGATGGCAGAATGGAGGTGAGCGGCATTCTTTTCTTCCTTTTTTTTCTCCCTCCCCTCACGCAGCCAGCAGTCAGGAGTGCGGAGGGGGTGGGAATGCAGGAACAGCGACAAACCCCTAAGATCTCTGGTCCGAATTTAAGTGGCCAGCGGATCTTAGGGGTCGTGTGAAAAGGCTCATAGTACACACTCTGGAACGTGTGAATGCTTGAAGAGGTGTTGGTTCAGATTAAAGACACCCTAAATGCTAGATTTAGGCTGAATAAGATTGTTTTGTAAACTAATTTACACATTTGAAATATAACATTCATGTTATATCTGCTGTTTTCTCTTATTCAAAGGATGATCTCTTTAGGTTCTAGCATTATGAAAGAAAGGCTACCTCGTTTCTCCATGAGATGCATCATTTTATATACCCTCATAATCTCTCCCTTTATTTATTTTTCTCTCTAAAATAAGCCACCCCAAGCATTGCAACCGTTCTTCATTAATGAGTGTACCTTGATGATACTGGATTTTCCCCAACTCCACAGTATGATTTTTTTTTTAAGATGTGGAGATGATCATTGAATATAGTATTCCATATGTGACACACTTTGGATTTCTACAAAGTCAGTATGATATTGGCAGCTTCTGGTTTCTTCCATAACAATTCTATAACTTTAAATTTGATCAATTACAATGTTAGTGTTCTCTTAAGGTTAATTGTATTATTGTGGTACCCACTGAACCCCTATGAATGGAGCTTAGTGTATTAAATAAACAGATGGAAAAACACCTCCGAAGTAGATATACTTCTCAGTGACCTGCCTGCTGACTTTGAGCCCCCTCCCCTTCCTGAAAAACAGTTCCAGGATCCTTAATTACTGTATTCAGAAAACAATGCATCAAGGTAGAAAGCAGCAACAGTCACAAAGTATGTCTCACTTCAAGGGGTCATTGGTAGTAAGATGAGGCTGATGTGTAAAGCCCTAATTTGTGCATAATTACAGCTAAAATGACTGTAGCTATTTGATTGGTGTGTTTCATTGCCAGTCTCCAAAGCCGCCAACAACAGTACTGATAAAAGCTAAAAACATGAATAACATTAGCTCCTTTCAATCCAAAATCGCCATAAGATCAGGATTGGGAGTTAGGGGAAATGTTGTTGCTGCTGTTTGTTTTGGTTCAGTGATAGCAGGAGGCTCAAATGGTAGCAGCAGAAGAAAAGCATTTTGAGTATAGTGGTACCTTGTATAAAGGAATTAATTCGTTCCAAATGAAATTAGGAAAATTTTCCTTTATACAAATTTCCCATAGGAATGCATTGAAAACAGAGTAATCCCTAATCGCGACCATTTTTATGTTGTACGAATTCATCCCATAGACAATTTTGTTAAGCAAGTTTCCCCTATCTCCAGAATTTTTTATGTTGTACAAATTTTATGTTATACAGACCGTTTGTTATACGAGAGTCCACTGTATTGCCAAGATGGACTGTCTCCTTAGGCATTCACAGTGCCCATCTCTCTCCTGATTAGGGGCAGACAGAGGGAAGGCAACGTTGAGAACAAATAATCAGAATTGTAGGTAGGAAGAATTAGTGTTCAAGGGAGGGTGAGGGAACAAAAGGGAGAAAGGGAAGGGAAGGAAAGAGCAGGAGGATTAGTTCATTCATACACGCGGAAGTACAATGGAATCGAATTAGGCTTATAGATAGATCAGAGATAGAGTTGGGAAAATATATGACCTACTTGAAGCATATTCTCACAATTGTATAACCTAGATCTTGAGCGTTATTTAAATTTCATGTTAAATCAAAGTGATTAAGGAATAGTAAAAATATTCTTCATGTTCACCAATTTTCAGTGCGTGAAACTGTGTTGGGGGGAAGAGTCCGATCTCTTCAACACAATTTTAGAATCAAGTTTAGCAACTGGTGCGAAATGAGAAGTACAAATGGCAGCTCATTAATTATCAACAACTTGCGCCGTCTGGTTTGCAAAATTGTACTTATACCAGTATAAATAATCAGTAGGATTCCGGCTATCTTTTGATGTCAACATTGTTCACTTTTTTTTCCTTGCCACATTTAAAAAGGCCCGAACATAAGTCAGCGTACCCTGATGAACATGGTTGTGATACTAAGAGACAGCACCATTCTTAGACCTCTAAATGCCTTCATAATCATCATCGGAGTTCTGCTCCTATTCAGAGGAGCTTGTGTAGTGGGCCACGATTATTCCCATTTTACAGAACTGAGTCTGAGTGAGAAAGAGATGGTCATACTGTACAGTATTCAGAGTTATCCGGCAAGTCTCTGGCTGACCTAGCCTGTGACCCAGATTCCTCCATGCCTTCAGGAAGCAGGGTCTGGGTGGGCTGGAGTGACAAAACGTTTGACAAGCAGGTTGCATACCCTGCTTGTCCTTACATCGGTTGGCTGCTCCCTTAGGTACTATCCAGGCCAAGCAGCCAGAGGAGTCTGCTGATGACACTGGGGAGCCCCGAGCAGCCAGCAGGGCTTGTTTGCATCACTCATGACAGAATCAAGGCTGTGCAGAAAAAGCGGACAATGAAATTAACCAGACAGTGGCTGTGCTTTGTAAGGATTTTTCCATTCTGAGGTAAGCTGCATCGCTCCAGGAGACAGGAGTGAAGGGTGAAGTAGGGGAGTGACAGGGAACAGGGAAAAGTGTGAAACCAAATGAGGCTCAGAAAGAGATTCCTAAATGGACGGTTCTTCATAAGTTTTATGGCCCATAGAGGAACTTCCAGCTGTTTACAAGAGGAGGCACAACCCAGCATGTGCAGAGGCGTAGCAAGGGTTTTCAACATCCGAGGACAAAGTCAGTTTTTGTGCCCCCCCCCCCCAAGGGACGGGAAGGGGCTAAGGTGCCATATACAAGGTGATGGCAGTGGCCAGGGAGCCCTTCACATAGTCCCTGGCAGGCCCCCCATGTCGTGGCTTCCTGGGGCTCCTTGGCAGGCATCCATTTGGCGCCTAATTTAGTGCCCCCAAATACTGTGTCTGGGGATATATGTCCCCCCTTGCCCCCCTCCATAGCTACGCCACTGAGCATATGCTAGTATGCTGCTGGAGATCAACTCTTTATTTGGTCTTCCATTAGAGGTTTTAACCATTCCTTATCATATTTTAAAGGCCGCTCAAAATCGCCTTTGTTGAGTAATAAGCCCCATTGACTTCAACAAGATTTACTTCCAGATAGGTCTGCTTCAGATTGAAGCAGTAGTTCCTGAACCATCCTTATACCTGCACCTAGCTGTCATAATTGAACAGTGAGAGTGTTGAACCAGGATTTGGGAAGACCTTGGATCCAATTCCCAACAAAGCTGTGGAAATCCCTGGGTGACTTTGCATCAGTCACCATGCTGAGCCTTAACCACCTCATAGGATTCGTATGAGGGTCAAGTGCAAGAGAGGAGAACCATTTAGGTTGTCTTCAGCAAACTGGAGGACAGGTGTGACCTCCGAGTAAGAAGTAAATTGAAGAAATTATATCCTATGATGTGAAGAAAATTAAAAAGCAGACGATGGCCAATGATCACTCAAGCTTACATATAAAACCAATTTGTGACAAACAACTGTGTGTGTGTGTGTGTGTGTGTGTGTGTGTGTGTGTGAAAGGACATGGAACCAAATGAGGTCAAAATGTAGGGAAAATACCTGAAAAGATGGGACTGGAAATCTCACTTCTTAGGAGGCCAATGCAAGTGGTGTAACACAGAGGTGATATGCACAAGTTCTACTTTAAAAACACTTAGCTGTGTGTTTCTTTTTCTCTGATTTGTCTACAGAGATGTATGCAAAAGACATTGGCAGAAAGTTTGATGGACTGTTTAGTGAACTGAGAGGCACTAAGGCTGTAAAAGAGCGCTCTTAATATTGTTCCCCATGTGCCACAGAAAATGTGGACACTACATAAAACGTCCTTTACGGTGAGAGACAGGGGGGCAGGGGGTTGCACCAGACCACTTGATAAAATGAAATGCTTTCAGGCTTGGAGCCTGGTCTCTTTTATAATAATAATAATAAAAAAACCAAACCCAACAAAGTTAAGGATTTGCCTAGGCCAGAAAGTTGTAAGCATGGCCACTGAGTGTGTATATTGCCTCTGGGGGACATTTGTGGAGATCATGTCTAGACTGTGCAGTGCAAAAATAATTTCAGATCTGGGTGCACGCCAAAGGTTTTGGGAGTTCCATCTCAACACTGAAAGTGCCAAACTCTGCACCTTTCATTCCTCTCCTTGTAGATATATGCTGAAACGTTTTCTGTTTGGGATAGCAAATACCTGAGATTACAGGAAAATCACTGCCTGAAACTATTGGAGCACATGAGAAAGTAGCCTGTGCATATTCCCTAAAATCTGGCACGGATATAATGTTTGAAGGCCAGGCTTTACGGCGTTCATTCAGATGCAAATCCTACTGAGTTTTATGGAACTTGTATACAACACCCTTTCACATGTTTACTCAGAGGCAAGTCCCACACAGTATTCACTGGGACTTACTTCTCGGTAAGTGCGCACAGGTTTGCCGCGGTACTTCAGCTAGCCAAGCTTAGCCCTGCAGTCTTAGCATAACAAGAGGCTTCCTGCCGGGTGACATATGATAGATTTCCACTGAGGGAAAGCAACTGTATCAGTGGAAAGTCCTCAGGCATGCAGAGAACAAGGGAAGTGTTGAAACACTGAAGGAAATGCTTTATTTCAATTGCTGCATGTGGTGAGGTGTGAGTTGGCACCAGATTTTATAGCGGCACATTCTCAAAAGCAAACTATTGATTGGGAAAGCTGGCTGATAACAAATAATAGGCGGCTCACGGGACTGGATGGAAGATGTACAAGGGCAACTCTTGAGAATATACAGGCGTGTTATTTGGAGCATGCTAGGCGAGTCCTTCTTGACTGCAACACAAACCCCGTTTTGCCCTAGGAATGACTTTGAGTAAACATGAAGTGAGACAGGCCCATACAACCTCAGCACTGTAGCCCGCCACGGACTGGTAAGAGACTGGTGGCTAATATGTCTGGCTGACAGTAGAGGCTTTTTTAGCAAGAGTTTCCTTAGGTATGCTCTCCGTACAGTTCAACACAGGCGCAAAGGGAGCCGAAGTAAACATTGAGCCCAGCGCTCCTGAAACTAAATCTCACCAGCTTAGTTTGAAACCGCAGAGTGACGTGAGCTTACAAGAGTGTCAAGGCTGGAAGGGCAAGTGATAGGAAAAACCCAGTTTTCTGAGGGCAAAAAAAAGCCGGGGGGGGGGGGAAAGCAGTGGAAGCCATTACTGAGAGTAAATCATGAGGCACAATGGGGTCCTGTGTATTGAAGCTTTCTAAATATTGAAGTTTTGTGGGGCACGGATTACTAAACCTAAATCCTAGTGTCCATCAGGTTATTGGGACATGTAAGAACAGACCCAGCCAATGGCGCATCCAAGCTAGGATACCAGGCTCAAGAACCCAGCTGCAAACTTGGCAGCCAATGTGAGACATGCAGTAACGCACAACACCGAGAATGATTTGCCTCCAGTGCGTTTCAGTGAAGCTCCCACGGTGCCTTGCTTCTCCACAAAGCTTGGGAAAGTTACTTTTAGAATGTAAGTGGCCATACTGGCTTCTGGGAGTTATAGTCCAAAAAAAGGGAATCAAAATTCTGTCATTTCACCACTGTGAAAATGCTGCAAGCTTGCGAGCTGCCCTGTCATGCACAGTGAAGGCAATTTTGTCCACTTCCATTGTGTCAATTTGACTCTTCCTAGAACAGAGTTGTCCAAACTTTGTCCCTCCAGATGTTTTGGACCACAATTCCCACAATTCCAAGCATATATTGCTAATGATAAATGACTGTGGGAGCTGTGGTCCAAAACATCTGGAGGCCTGAAGTTAGGACACCACTGTCCTAGAAGGTTCCTTGGGCAAAAATGAACCGTTGGTAGCAGGTAATTCACGTTGGGGATTTCAGTCCAGTTGTGACTGAAATTGTGTGGCTTTGTGAAGTGCTTTGTGTGATCAGAGAGCTGGAGAATTTTCCATATAAGAATGGAACACCACCTTAGCAAAGCATCTGGTAATTCCTGATATATTTTTTTAACTAGGGAGACACAGATTTGTAAGAAAACTCTGGCCGTTACTTCACGAGGTGCCTCGCTTCGAATTGACCTTGCCTTCGATTTGAATTCGGACGCGGTCACGTGGTGGTCACGTGGTCTCCCTTCGCTCCCACCCCCGTTTCTCTGCACTCACGCGGGGCATTTTTGGGACCGAATCGATTACTACCTCACGTGCTCCCTTCGCATTAGAAAGCTGATTTGCAACGTCCGGTTCCACTCTCCTTTTATTTTAAAAAAAAAATTACTCGGCGTATCGATGCATCAATGCTTGGCTGTCATTCACAACAGAGTGTGGTTACTGTACAATCCTGTGTTTTGTTTCCTGGCATCATTGGCAGCCCCCCGCCGCCGCCGCCGCCGCTACTCGGGGGGAGCCCCGCATGGCACAGCCGCCCGCCCTCCGCCGCTTGCACGCTGCCTGCCCCGGGTGCCCTGCTCTGGCCGGGCGAGGCGGCAGCGGCTCCTCCTGCTCCCGCCGCCGCCGCCGCCGCCGCCACCGCTGCTACTCAAGCGAGGAAGTAACAGCGCAAAGCGATGAAACAATATAGCGATGCATCAATATCCCTGTTTGAATATTTTTTAAAAAAACTTGAAATAAAAGCCAAAAACCGAGACCACACGTGACGTTGGGAGCGAAGCGAGATGCGAAGCGAAAAGATTCCCGGCCCATGGCAGGGGAATCACTCACCCCGGTTGGAGCACGGTAAAGGGGGCGTGGTCGGGGTGACGTCGCAGCCAAAAAGGAGGAGCGTGCGGACTGAAGCGATCGGTTCGCACAGAAATGACGGCTTGCCGCGAAGCGAGCGGCTCGTGAAGTAACGGCCTCTGAGAGCCCTCAAAAGCTTCATTGAGAGAAGAAAAGAGAACCAGCATATGTATCCAGCGAAAAACAGTTATCCCAATTAACACCAAAACACGAACAGGAATTTCGGATGTCTCCAGTAAATGAAATTCCTATTGACTTTAGAAACTGAATAAACATTTGTTATAGAGCGCTCAGAAACGGTCCATGGTAAGAGAATTACAGTGGTAGTAGACTGGCCATGAGGAGGCTGGGGAAAAATCTCAATATTCAGTATGCAAGGACAACAAAGCCTTTAGAGGAAGGGTTCAAAGGTTGCAAAACAAGGTTGCAGAATGCTTCGCCCTCTGGCTGTTGATAGACTGTAGCTCTTTCCAGGCTTAGGAAGCATGAGCAAGGACAGAGGATGGTGGGAGTTGTAGTCCAGCATCTGGAGAGTGACACTTTCCTTTTCCCTGCTGTAGATAAGCTTCCCCAAGTGGGGGCGGGGCGGGGGGGGAAGGTCTGGGGAATTCAGCTTCCTTTTGTGTCTTTTCTGTTGGCCGAATCTCTCAGAATATCATACAGTAGCTCTCCACCTCACCGTTCTGCTCCATCCATGCAAGGACTTCAGTATTAATGAACGTTAACATGCTTTCTTTTCTCTACTCATGAGCCACACAGTCTGGTATTTTAAGATAGTCCTCAAAACAGGCAATGCAATCTTTCCAATCCCTTTTCCTTGGACTGAATACAGGAGCCATATTCTTCCCTTGGACACCATCTCAAGACTTCCTTTCTGCGAAGATCTACTCTCTCTCCTGAGGCTCCCTTTGCCCTCCCACTTCTGTCAGATCACTTCTTCAGGACCTTCTGTTCCCCTTTGTATGAGGGAGGGCAAAGCTCCCTGTTAGGCCCTGTGTGCCAGAGAGCACTGAAAGGTCCTGACTCCTGGTACTCCCTGATGTGTTTATATTTATATTTTATTTATTTATTTTTATTTTTTGCTGTTGGCTTTGCAGTGGTACTTCATGGGTTTGTCCTCACGAGTGGCCTGAAATTCCGTGTGGTCAGAATGAAGTTTAAATTTTCTATATATAGTCAGGATAGGTACCATGATGCATTTTGCACAGCCTTCTCTCAAGACTTTAAGCATCCCTCGGTGACTAATCCTAGTGACTCACTAAGGCCTCCACTGCCTCTGGGCTGGTATCTCAAGGGTTTGTCCATGCCCCAGATTAGTACAGTCAAGCTTTCACTACCTGTGACGTGTGCTTTCTGTATCACGCTTGCTGATTCAAGGTCCGTCAACCCAACTCTTTCATCCACTTTGGCAAATCCACTCTTGCTTGCTTTGAAGCCTTTATGTTTTCAGTATAGCCTTGCTTGCACCTTATTTTATTTGTTTATTTATTTATATAGCTTGTATACTACCACTACCCAAAAGTCTCTGGACGGCTCACAATCAAAATAAACAATTAAAACATCAAAATTACAATAAAATTAGAACAATAAAAACATATAACTACAATAAATACAATACATTAAAACACAGCACTAAAATTGCCATCAGGACCCACAATCATCATCAGTTTAAAAACTTCTGGAACAGGAAGGTTTTTACCTGGTACCGAAATGTTATCAACATCGGCGCCAGGCGGGTCTCACTTGGGAGGGCGTTCCATAGCCTGGGGGCAGCTGCTGAAAAGGCCCTACACCTGCAAGCCATCTTATGCCTTCCTGATATCAGCCTGTTGCTATAGATTCACTTTCCCCGGCTTCCATAACCATAAAACTACAGGCCCACCAGTCGGTCCAGTCCTAGGTTTCTCTCTTCTGCTTCCCTATCCCAGCAGCAGTTAATCTTCTAACCGGCACCAGAGGATTCAGAGGAATGAATCGAAAGAAGGAGCCGGCTGCTACTTCTTTCACAGCCCAGGAAAAATAACACCTGCTAACCTCCAAGTACCCCCTTCTCTTCTCTTCTCTTGCTTTCTATAAGACAAGAGGTAGAGGGTTTCATGGATGGTGATCAGAATGAGAGCAGTAGGCATTAGAATACAGTGGTACCTTGTATAAAGGAATTAATTCATTCCAAA
>JAHTLZ010000016.1:82041180-82052561 GCA_023846285.1 Phrynocephalus versicolor
TTTATTTATTTATTTATTTATTTATTTATTTATTTATTTATTTATTTGTTTGTTTGTTTGTTCATTTTACCCCACCTTTCTCCTTTGAAAAGGACCCAAGGCGGCTTACAGTAATAAATAAATACAAATAACTTTGCACTTATCCCTGTTAACTTTTCTTCTGTTGGTTTCAGCCCAGTGCTCCAGCCTATCCAGATCATTTTGAATGTTGTTTCTCTTTCCCAGGGTATTGGCAATTCCTCCTACATTTATGTTATTTGAAAATTTGATTAGTATTGCCTGCTCTTCCTCATCCAAGTCATTAATAAAAAAATATTGAAATGTGTCAGGGCCAGGACAGAGCATTGGGGTCCTCTACTTATTACTTCCTTCCAGTTTGAGAAGGAGCCATTAATAAAGCACTCTCCGAGTATGATGTTGCGACCAATGGTGAATCCATCGAACACTTGTTCTATACAACAGCCCCCCCCCAATCTAGTGAGGTTGCTAATCAGAATGTCATGGAACACTCCATTAGGGCAACCAGTATCCTTTCCCTTTTCCCCCTTCCTGCTGCCCAGCTACAACCATAGCTCAAGAGAGACTTTTTTCAGGCTCCAAACAGAACTCGCCCATGAGAGGTTTACCGGTGGCCTGACCACCCCATAGGTCCTTGAGGAGCATTTTCCTTTTCATTTGGGCTACCCTTGGGAACAGCCTATAAAAATGCCTGGCCCGAGCTGTTAGCTGCTGCAGCTGCAGAATGGAGGTGATATAAATGTCTACAATTATCATCAGTTCTGTTCCTATGCCATTCCCTCCCCTCCCTCCCCATCCTTCACTTTCTCCCACTGTCTCGGCCAGGAAGAGCGGGGGGGGGGGTGTCAACAGAAACCCAAGCTGATGGTCAGCATCTTTCCCCAGCAGACCTCGCTGTGAGAATTTGGGCTCTGGTTCGCAGGATACATGAAAGACCAAAAGTTCTCCTTAGGCATGTCTGCTCAGTGAGGGATGAATGGAGCTGGTTTCCGGCATTTCCCCCACTCCACTTTCCCTGCTTTGCCTTCTCCTGCATCCAAAGCAAGAGAAAAAGAAAAGAAAAACCAACCACTACACACACACTCTCACACACATCCCAAAGATTTTAGCTTCGTTGCTTCTCCCTTTGTTTGTTGGTTCTTATTTCCTTTCAAACAACTGTAACTCTTCTGTGGGAGCAAGAGATGCCCCACTTCCTAAATGGCCCCAGCCCGGGATTGTCAAAAAGAGCCAGTCCAGGAAACAAAACCACTTTTTGACCTTTTAAGGCTTGTTTTTACATTTATTTTTATTTTTTATTTTAAACACAAGCCCTCTCCCAGAAAGCCTGGGGTGTTGTCCGCAAAACACAAAGCCCCCGATGCTTATTTAAAAATTAGACCCTGCAGGAAAAAGCACACTCAACTCCAAAGAATCGCCCCCACATACACACACCTTCCTCAAGTAGCAGCGAGAAAAGTTTTCCTAACCAGGCTGCAAATGTTAAAACCCTAAGGATTAACAAAATAAAAAATAAAAATCAATGCACAAAGCCCTCACATTACTTAAGGTGGCTTGGACACTTCCTTGAGTTTTGTTCTGCCCCCCCCCCCCCCCATCTGTCCCAGAGAAAGACTTTTCCTTACTTTGGCCAAAAACTGGTTTCAGGATGTGTTTTTCCCCCCTCTTCCCTTTCTCCAGTTCTTTGTTTAAAAGCAAGCAAGCAAACAAACAAACTTTTTTTTTATTTTTGGTAACCAAACCTACATTCTCTGCCTGCGTTGGAACAGCTCTTCACTCAAGCTGTGGGGAGCAGGCAAACACACACACACACACATACACACACAAAACACCCCTTCCCCTCTTTGCCGTTCTCTAAAATGTTGGTCGACTTTTCCTCTGTCAGTCGTGAATGTTATTCCCTTGCTAGGGAGAGTCTCTCCCCACACACGCCCCACAACTTCGGTAATCACAAACATGCATGAAAAAGAGGGGAAGGGGGGCGCAGAGGGAAAGCCTTAAATCAGCACCAAAGCTAGACAGACGTTTTAATCAAATCAAATTAGAGTCAGCAGCGGCTTTTTGGGGGTGGGGGTGGGGGGTGAGGGAGACGCGGCACACGGCAGGACACCCCCCAACCCACGCCGCCGCCGCCGCCGCCGCCGCCCCCCCCGTCCCCGCTGCCGCGCGCCCTCCAAACTGAAGGAGATGCGAGCCCTTACCTGAAACCCCCCCAGCAACCCATAGCATAGTCGCCTCAGAGTGTGGGCTGGGGGCGACGCTGCGGGGTAGCAGGCAAACCGTTTTGTTCCGAATGACCGCAGCAGATTCCCGGCGCGGAATGAAAAAAAGTTGATTTGCTCTTCCCGGCTGCCTCTGCCCGGGGTTCCGTTCCGTTCCTTTCGTTTCCTTTTTTCCCCCTTCCCTTTCTTTTTTTTTAACTCCCCACTCACCTTCCCTATTTGTTTTGATTTGTGTTTGCTGGGTGGTTAGGTGGAAAAAGCTGCTTGTCCTTTTTTTTTAACCCCCCCCACCGGTATGTGCGCAAAAGTATTCACCACGCTCGCTCTCGCTCACTCGCTCTCTCTCTCCCCCCCTCCACCTCCCGTGATTTGCTCTTTTGATTGGTGTCCAGGAATGTAAGAATATTAAAAAAAAATGAAAAGAAAAAGTACATACACCCGCTCTCGAAGCGACTGGCTTTTTTAAAAAAATCGAAGTGTTAAGCAGAACCAGGTTGCTTTCAAGAATGTATTTGATGCCATTGTATACAAGCGAAAGCTCATTCATTCCTCTGCCCCCCCCCCTGCTTACCACTCAGTCCAAGGTACCCCTCTTCAAGTTTTGGGGTGAGAAGGTGGGGGAGAGAGAGAGAAAGGAGTAAAGGAGGTTGCAATAGGGGTTTCCCCCACCCTCAAACTAAAGGGAGAGAATAGGGAGGGGCTGTTATTATTATTATTATTATTATTATTATTATTATTATTATTATTATTATTATTATTATTATTATTATTATTATTATTATTATTATTATTATTATTATATTAAAAGAACTATGCAGAGGAAATGTCAGCCCACCATACCCCATCTCCTCTCCAACTCCTCTCCATCTCTCTCCATCTCTGGATGCAGCCAGGATTTGCTAGTGGCATCCCCCCCCCCCACTCTTCAAAGGGTGTGTGTGGGGGGGACTTCCAGCAAAGGTTGTGGAAAGGGTGGTGGCGGCGGCGGCGGCAATCAAATGTGTTTGGTGCGTGGGAGAGGAGGACTCACATCAGTTGGGGTCCTGAGCGAGAGAAGAGGTGGGCTGGCTCTTCTCCCCTTTGGAGGAGGGAAGGCTGGAGGGGAAAAGGTGGCGGGGGGGGCCTCCTACCTGCTCTGAAATCCATCTGCTCAAAGCCCCAGTCCGGAGCAGCCCTTGAAGGTAGGTGTGTGACTGGAGGCTTCCTTTCGCCAAGGGGGTCTGCATGGAGTCTGCTGCCTCCTTTATTCTGGGCCAGGATTAATAATCCCATTTGCCAATCCCACTCGCTAAGGGTTTGGTTGTGGGTTTGGTTTTCTTCTTCTTAAATGTGTGTGCGTGTGCGTGGCTCTTTCATTTCTTTTCTTTTTTTAATTTGGTGAAGATCTTTGTGAACCCTTCTCTTCTTCTGTATAACCCCCCCTCCTTTTCCGTTCTGACGTGTGAGGCTTGAACCACAAAGCAAAGCCCAGTCCCAGAGGGTGGGGGAGAGGGTGTGTGTGTTGTGGGGGGGGGAGCATCTGGGGGAGGAGAGGTACCGCAGATTGCCTCCTCCCCCCCCTTCCAGGGAGACAAGAAAGGGCGAGGTGAGTGTGTGAAAACCACCCTGTCTCAGGCTGAAATGCCAGATTTGGAAAGGGAGGTGGTGTGGGGGGGGGGGAGAGAGAAGGGGTGGGGATAGAAGGGAGAAGAAATGACCCCATTCTCCATATCTTTTTGCCTTTCCCTCAGCTTTCCCCTACTAACTGTCTGGGATACTTTTCCTGACTCAGAATCCCTCTGCCCACGGTTGGTTTTCCCGGCCTAGACGGTGGAGGTTGGTTTTTCTTTGTTTGGGGTTTGTTTGTTTGTTTGTTTGTTTACTTCAGAGGGCCGACTCTGTGCCGGGTAGTTGGGGAGCAGGCCTGCCACCCACCCACCCACTCTTTTCACAGGAAGCAGAAGACAAGAGCTTGCTAAGTGGGCTGGGGTCAGATGCTTGTCCCCATTCTCACAAACAGAGTGAGCCTGAGTCACTGGCAGGTGACTAACCCCTCCAGGCGACAGATGTCAAGAAAGGCTGATGTGGGAGTGAGTGCCCATGTCCTTTGCTCCCACAGGCAGTGGAGTGGGGGGGGCACTGGTGCGGTGCATGAGTTGGGCAGGCATGTTCTTTGTCTCTCTCTCCCTCCCTCCCCTCCCAGGCCAAAAAACACAACACAAAACAAAAGTCCATTGACATTTGCCTCCTCTGTCTCAGTTCTTTCCCTACCTTTTTGGGGTGTCATGATGTCTGTGGGTTCTTCCGATTGTAGTTCATTCATCAGCAGAAGACTCCCTCGTCCTCTTTCGACATAAGGTTTGTTGTGTTTGTGTCAGTGCTGTGCTGTCCAACATGAGGGGCGACCTCCCTCATGCCGAATGCGCCCGATGGGAAAAGGGCTCTTTGTAAGGAGCCATAGGGAGATTGTCAAATGGGTTCCGAGGGGAAGAAAAACAAAATTAGTTTGGGGCAGGGGAAGCATTCCTTTTGAAACAAAACAACCCCTCCCCCCCAAATATCAACATGCTCTTGCAAATAAAGTTGGCATGGTAGATTTTAAAAATCACTTGCTGTGCCAATAGTTGCATGCTAGGCACTGACATCAGTCCAGTGTTCTTTGTACAATCAGTACTGGTTTCGGCACAACTTCCAACACCATCACAACCTGAGCATTGGTTTTAGAGATAAATGCTTGCTCACCCTTCTGTTACACAGAAATTCCTCCCCCCCAATACTTCCAGCAAGATTCACAAATGCTGTGCGCCAGACTTTGGATAAGTCCCAGTACTTCAGCTGTTTGCATGGGCATCAGTTCTCAGATTAACAGAAGAGGTGGTTCTGACCCATAAAATTTCCATTGCGGCAAGAACTAGTCTAGTGTTGGCATTTCTTCTGTCGAAGAAATAAATCACATTTAAAGAACTCAACGTTGTGATCTGCGTAAAAGTTCCATTCTTACAGGAGCTTTGTGCAGTGTCAGAATGTGTTTGTGCTTTTTTAAAACTATGTCAGTTAAAAAGTTATCTGTACAGAAATTATTCTCTGAATTTCAAAAGCTAAGACATTGTTTGTTTTCAATTACTCTCCTTTGATTAGGACCAACTTTGCTGATGGGAGACTTTCTAACTTGATGAGGACATTGGAAATAAACTCCACGTTTAAAATAAACTATCAAATGTTATTAAGCCTGGCATGTCAGGTATATAACAAAAGTGAGGGGGGAACCCAAACCCTGTTTATTCACATTACTAAATATTTACATATTTTGCAAACTGGGAAAGCAAGGAAGAGAAAGGTTTTGTGCTACATAAGGAAATCCAATCACTTCATCCAAAATTAATTGCATTTGTGAGTATGTATGTTTTTTTCGTTGTTAAAACCTGACTCCTTATTTACATGGAAAACTATTATAGGACTTTGAACTTTAGAGAGGGAAGAGGGAGGGGAATTTATTCCTTATTTCCCCTTGAAGGCTTTTGGGTAACGCTTTGTGTAAAAACAAAGAAACTCACAGACACAATTCATTTTAGTGGGTTTTCAGCCCCCATTTCAAAAACAAACAAAAAAACCCTCACCAGATTGCAACTCCAAAAGGTAAAAATCTGGATTCATTTCAAATGTAAAATGAGTTTAAATTGCTCTGCATCCTAAATCTTATAAAATGCTTAAAAACATAAAATAGATTTTCCAGTCTTCATTTCTCATATCTATTTTCAACAATCCTTTTTACGTATAAGTGTGAATGAAGATTTATGAATCCCAGGTTCAGCTAAGTGCAGTGAGTTTTAATGTATATTCAGTGTGTATATATATACACACACAGAATAAGTAAATCTATAGAGTAGGTACCAGCCATTCCACCCACGTATATCTATTTACGAGAGGCAAAGTCGTCCACAAGGTGTTGTGTTTCCTTTTTTTTGTTTAGACCCAAATGTACATGTTCATAGAGGTTTTGGAGTGCACAGTTCCCTGGTCCTTCCATGGCGTGTTTTTGAATTTGATGCACTAAAATGCAAAATTAATGAATATAGTTTTTTTTGGGGGGGTGTTGTTTTTTGTTTTTTTGTTTTTTGCAGGGGAGGGGTTTTCACAGGGTGTGGGCAACACTGAACTCAGAGGGCAAATTCTGAAATGTGAGTTTTTGATTCCTAACTGAATGAGGAAATATCTCTGTCAGAGAATCTCTCAGGTTTGGAATACAAACGGTAAACAGTTGAGTCAGGGCTCTCAGATCTTATTTTATTTAGTCAATCAAAGGACACTTGGGAACTTCTGAATATAATAGACCCATTATGTGCAGAAAATGTGCAACCTTTCATCCCGCAGGACTGTAAATATGATAGAAATATGATAGAAGTTTGGGGAAAATGGTTATTTTTGAGGACATACAAATTCAACACTCTCAAAGTTGCTGACAGTCCATGGAACATGGTGAAATAATACCCTGTGTTTAGATCTTAAATGTTCATTTGTCCTACTCTGAAAGGAGTCCTGGAGTTAGTCTCAGAAGTGTGGGTGAGGGACATGCCCTAGATATGTATTGGGAGGTACAATCTGAAAGATCAGTAGCTATCCCAAACAAGGATATCTGTGATGCTCAGACAGACAATTTGCCTCCTTTGGGACCCAGTGGGTTTTGTGAATCATAAGCTGGCACAGCTCAGGTTTCTGGAATACAAAAGAGAGGTGGTCTAGCTGAAGGGGGAACAGCAGATATACCTTAGGAGACATAAACTCCAGAGGAATACATAGCCCCTGATTGGTGACTGAAAAGGTAAAAAAGGCCAATGTCATTTTCACCTTAAAAGACCAATTCATTTGCCGTCAAGTCCTGAGTATAATTACCACTGCCGAGAGTGCCATTTTCAGGAGTGCTTCTCCACCTGCAACTCGGATTTTTGTGTTATTTTGTTGCTGGCACGGCCTGGTAACAAAGGGATCTATTTTTGTCCTTTTCTGCAGCCTGCACTGTTCGCATTCCCTTGTAACAATCAGCAGTGGGCAGCTCAGAGTGGGCTAGGAAGCTCATCTGCCAGGACAAAGACCAAAAGTCTTTTAGCACCGGCAAATACCACTGCCCATAGAGAGACTGTGTGTCACAAATGTCTTCTGAGGTGCCTTTCATTCTCATCCCGGGGCATAATGATGAGATGCAGGGCAACAGAGAGGGGGAGCTTGTGCAGGGTTCATTTTGGGGCGGGTAGCCACATTCAGCATTGGGGCCTCAATAGTACAACTCATTCTGCATTTCTCTGGGTAGAATATGTCGTGCTACTATGCACTTTTTTGTTAGGACCCTTCTATTGGTTGGCACTGTGGCGGCACTGAGAAGAATGTGCTACCCAGCTTTCCTGCAGCGTCACAGCGGCTAAGACCTTATTAAGATGCGATCTTGTAGACCGATCCGTGATTCAGATGTTCTAGGGATGGTCGTTGTTAAACTTTCAGATCAAATTATGTTGCTAGGAAACTCACATTGGAAGGTATTTCATGCATTTTATTTTGGCCGGTTTTCTTTCAAAGAACTTTTGGTGAGTCATAGGTGGAATGTGTTTATGTATATACGGCATATATACCCCTATTTTCTTCCGATAAGCTCAAATAAGTGTATGTAGCTCTCTTCCTCACTCTGCCCTCAAAATAACCAAGGCAGGACAAAAAGAAAGATATTGGACGTTCATGGTTTAGTGGGAACTAGATTCAATATCTCCCACATCCCTGTTCATCTCTGATATCCACTGTTTCTAACTACTACACGAGCTTGGGACATCAACGAACAGGGGGAGCTGTGGGGGGGGGGGCAGCATGTGCTTGCTGTTTGAGAGGATGCAGAGAATCCATTTCTACCCAAATACGGATTATCCTGGCTTTACACAGTTTAAAAAAATATACTGCTTTTACCTTTTAAAGCAGGGATCTGTTATATGCTTTCAAGTCAGGACCAATTTATAGCAACCCTATAGACTTTCAAGATAAGTGAGATATTTAAGGATTGGGCTCACCCGTTCTGTACTTTAAAAGAAAAAATAAAGCTAATTTTTTAGAATTGTGAGGGACACAGATACAAAACAGCCCAAGTGTGGTCTCTGGATGATTTCATATCACCATCTATAACAGACTTGGAGAGCATGCGTAAGTTAAATTAAGTGTTTTAAAGTGTAACTTATTGCCTCTTTGACTCTGTGACTATTTACCTAAATCTTTTTAGTCATGTCCTACCAGATTTAATAGTCATGTACATTCCCATAGTCTTTTTATTCTGGCACTGCTCTATAACCTCAGCTGTGTGCGTGCAAACATTGCCTTATATTTAATTAGCATATTTAGCGAACAATATACCTGAACATGTGTGCTGTTCATGTTGAGAAAAGTTCAAATGGGGCTTGAATGACGTGCCGTCCTTCATGTTCTTTACATTTGTGCACAAGTGCTGTAGCAGTAGGACTTGCCTTCTCCCCCTCCCTTCACAGGGTGCCTCTGACAACGGCAGGAATTATGGGTTTAATTGCACTTAAGGAAGTATACTGTAGCTAGGAGAAATCATAGGAAACACATGACATCACTGGATGGGATCACTCTCCCTGTCTTTATGCATTTCCTAAAACGCATCGGAACAGTGCAGAAGTAAGGTAGCAAATAACTCTTCAAGAGGTCCCGGATACTGTTTTGGCGACGCTTGTATGAATGTTACAAAGAACAAGAAAGAAGAGATAATTTTGAGTCACTCTACAGGTCTGGTTGTTATTCCAAACGATGCTGTGGAGCAAAAAGTTATGGCATCCCCTTCCAAGAGTTGTTTAGAGAGCAGGTGGATCCTGTCTTCTTGGTCAGGTTCTTGCTAGCTTGCTGCATTCCTAAGGCGGTGTCCCGAGAGAAGTACTCTGCCCTCCTGAACTCTTTCCCCCTCCTGTCCCATCACCCCTTTCCCCTCTTCATTTGTTTCCATGACCTACATTCGCCATGCAGTGATGGCGAACCTTTTAGAGACCCGAGTGCCGAAGCTGCGATTCAGAACCCACTAATTTTTTGCAAAGTGCCAATACAGCACTGTAACCTAAAACCAGGTGGCTGTGAAGGGGAGATGTCGGGTGCCCACAGAAAGGGCTCCGCGTGCCACCTTTGGCACCTGTGCCATAGGTTCGCCAACACTGCTATAGAACATGTTTTGCCTTTGTTCCCTTAAATTAATAAATCTGTCCTTGCCAGCTTTGTATGTTACCTCCCCTCCCTATTTCAGAGCCAAACCTAAGATAGAGAAGAAGGTACCCAAGATGAATTGTCGAAGAGGAGAAAAGGATGCCTCCCCCCCCCAAAACATCTCCACCCACTGCTACCACACCCCCACCTCCCACGCCAGGCAAATACAATATGTCAGCAATTAAAATGTCCTTTCAGAGCAGAGTCACCCGCAATGTCCTGGGCCCTTCTGATCACCCCTGACGGCATGAGAGATTTCTTTCATGGAATTTGATAATGATTTATTCAGGGCTTTCAAGGGTTCCCTCGGGCAGAGGCGGCTGCTTCTCTGGCTTTCTCGTGAAGAGGTGGGTTGACCCTTAGTCCAGCAGCATCCTTGGCACAAGGCCTCCCGTACATGGATGCCTAGGGCACCATCGGGCAAGCTGCCGAGCGGTGTCATGCCCAGCCCTGCCCCTCTCACGTTCCCCCCCTACCCTTCGGTTCATACTCACAGGAAGTGCCGTGGGTGGCTGAACTCACCCAAGAAGGGTGAGCTGTTCCCTCCCCCCTCCAGTGGCGCCAGCCGCAGCAAGCCTCCCACTGTCCGACCTTTTCTTGAGCTCCCTCCCAACCTCTTCTCTCACCACCCTCTGTCACTCTTGGGCAGATCTTTCTTTGTCATCCTTTGGCAGAGGCTTAAATCAGGGCAGTGGGACACAAGAATTACAGGGTCTTGGTTCTTCCCTAACTCTGTTGGGATCTCAATGGGAAGAATCCCGCAGGCATCGAGGTGAAATCCTAGCCACTCCATCCTATAAACTTCATTCATATGGAGGTTTACAGATGGCTGTTTCTTCTGTTCTTAGTGCCAAAAATATTCTACGGCTGTCACAAAAGGATGATGCCCTCAGCTTTCTCAGATCCTCCCTCTTCTCTCTCCCTCTGCTACATACTTGTGCCATCTTCGGCTGCCATTCACACAGCTGCTCTTTCTAAGTTCATAGCCCACTTGCTTGAGGTCCCCTTCTTACCTGGTTATGATCCACCCACTAGCGGGACTGTCAGATATGGGGAAGTGCATGACAGGATCATGATGTCACTAGATGGTCAATCTTAATGTTCTGAGATGATGACTGGGACTCACCCCACCTAATCAGACTTGTCATGTCAGAGGCTCTTGATTTATACTATGGCCAACTTTGCTACTGGACATACTCGTGGTGCCTGCAAGTTGTTGCCTTTACAGCCACAGTAACTAAGAGTGTACACTGCTAAAATAACAATGAGATGCAATTACACACTGTCTTTTCCCATCCTGTGAATATACCTGGTTTCGTATTTGTAGTATCCTTATACAGTAATGGGGTATTTTGCATCTCTTAAGGGCCAGACTTCCTAGAAACATCAGCTCCCCCATCCCACTGGAAACATTGCCCTAATGGTAGCTGTATAAAGGTCAAGGGCAAAGAGGCACTTGCTTCAGGCACATGAAGCTGAATGGTTCCAGGGGGCTGGAGGGTGGAGGGTGGGATATATAAAAATGTGTCTCTACTGCCCCAAGAAAGAACCTACGCAAGAGCAGGAACACACACACCCTGCAGTGTCCTCACTTTCCAGGTGTAGAAACTGGTAACAGAGAGAGGTGGGGTTAGATCTTCCTTTCTAAGCAGGAAGATCTTATTTGAGCAGAGCATGAGTGATGGAGGCTTATAAATTCAAGTGTATTTTAAAGCAAGTGTTGCCAATTTTCCAGGTTTTTCCACCCCCGTGTATACGTTCGTGGGTCTGCTTTACACTGGCTGCTCTACTACTCTCCCTGTACTTTTTGAGGATAGCCATTGCTTTGTGTCTTCTTCTTCTTCTTCTTCTTCTTCTTCTTCTTCTTCTTCTTCTTCTTCTTCTTCTTCTTCTTCTTCTTCTTCTTCTTCTTCTTCTTCT
>JAHTLZ010000016.1:82066532-82085837 GCA_023846285.1 Phrynocephalus versicolor
ATGATGATGATGATGATGATGATGATGATGATGATGATGATGATGATGATGATGGAGGAACTGTAGAGCTGGATTCTCTGGATCATCAAGTCCAGCCCCCTGTCTGGTTCCCTAGTGAGGAACTCCCAACCTCTGGCTCCAGTGCCCTATTCTTCTCCTCTGCGGCACTTCCCCTCCAGATACACACTCATCACTTTTTGGAGGGCAAATCACCAAAGTGATAAACTTCCCATTACTGTATTTATTTTCATATATAAAACAATTAAAAAAAATCCTCCCCACTATGGTTTCAGGAGGAATGACAAATGAGCAAACATCAGGGCACTCTGCAGAGTGAGACCAGTAGAAAGTCTTACTATAGATGCAGTGGAGAGTGAGGAGGGAAACCCAGATAGAATCAGTGCAAAGCCTAGTACTTAAAAGAGAGAGAAAAAACACCATGGCCCTGTAAAAGCCCAGAGAGAAGGTTAAGACAGGCATTTTCTGAACATCAAAACTATCACATTTCCGATTTCTGGAGTTCAGACAAGAGGCTTGATGGATCTTGATCAGAAGGGACTTCCAATGCGATGGTGCCACCACTGAAAAAGCCCAGTCCTCTATGTTCATTCTCCACAGATTTTGTCATCAACCAGCAGCATTGCCTCTGAAGATAACCTTGAGCCCAAATAGGTTATTGTAGCCGTGAATATTACAGTAATCCCATGCCAAACAAACACTCCCCAGTCTGACCAAAATGAGCTAGTTGGGTGATTCTACAGTAGAAGAGCCATTTTGTTGTTGTTGTTGTTCAATCCTTCTTTTTTCTATTCAGCGATGTATGCCTCTGAAAATGTGCTTGGGGATTGGCAGGGGAACAAGGAGGAGGAACTGGTGTATTTTCTCACCTTGCACTTTTCTTCCCTGGGCGGTTCAACGAGGCTGGTGTTCCTTCTATATATGAGTCCTCCAATATCCCTTTCTAGTGGAACTGGTTCCCCCTGCCCCGCTTCCACTTCTGAAGAATATTGCTGCTTCAGAGGAAGAGACTGTTGTTGAGGAATAGTGAGGGAGTGAATACCCTCTTCATCTAAGCCTTCTTGCAATAAGCTGAATTTTTGAAAGAAAGGAGGAAAGAGAGTTTCTAACACATTTCTCATGGGACATCTGATTTAGCCCACAGGAAATTCCTTTTATGCTGTCAAGAGATAGCAGCATGAAAGAAGACATCATTCGTTTTACACCACAAACTCTCCTGAGAACCTAAATACCCTTTGCTATGCAGCATGGAGACTTCTGAAGGAAGCAGACTCAGGTCCCAGCAAAGGCAGACAGAATCCTCCAAGGAGTCTTCGGACTACTGTTTCTGTTTAATTGCCTGATCACACTCTGATGAAACAGAACACTTAGATCTCTTAATCTCATTATATAATTCAGTCCGCTCAATTCAGATTGAAGTAAGTTGGCTTTGCCTGGGTTGTGAGTACATTTGACTACTGAAAATGGTAACGGGCAATTAGATTTCCAAATGCTTTGCTGGCCCTAGTGACTGACGTCACAGACAGCTAACGTACAAGCTGAATGCAGCTAGAAATCAGAGTTTGTGCAACTGGTTTTATGGACAGCTTGTATTTTGCTAATATATATGGTATACATATATATATATCCTGCAGTTGATTAAATTGTGCATAGCTGCAATGAGGTCATGAGTTTACCTTTTAATTATGTTTTGTAGCATCCAGGTGCCAAGTTTAATCCCAGGTGCTCGTTTAAAATAGGCAAATATTACCCTATTCTGTTTTTTTAAATGCTGCTTGTATTGGCAAGAGATTTTATTTCCAGAGAGGAAAACTATTTGAATTTTAATGGGTTTTTCCCCCAGATATGCATCCCATGGGTGCTATTTCGAGATGGGGGTGCTGAAAGAAGGAAGGGCAGAAAGGGGGCAATTTTGAACAGTCTCAAGGGCAGCTCTTGAAGCTATTTAAATAACCAGTGTTTAGAGCATACTTTTTTCCTTCCTGTGTTCCATCGTTCATGTTAATTATAGTAAAGCTAACAGAGAACAGACAACCTCTGAAGCCAATCAAATGTACATCTTTAGTATGCAAGTCTGAAACATTCAGACTTTCACAATTCAAAATGTAAAAAAGTAGAATTTCCCACAATAACTGTGACATCTAGAGAAAACAATAGTGACATAATATATTGAACAATACAGCTAATTAAATTATTTAAAAATGCTTCTGGTTTATGAATGTAGAACATTGTGCTTCTGTACTTTCAATTCAAAAAGCCACAGAATGCCCAATATTGCTGCATGATATTGTGCCCGCATTGCCAACTGGAAGAAGGATGCATCAGAAAGCGCAGCCTGAATGTTGACAATACCAGTGGCAGCAATCAAGATAGTCTCTACCGAATGCCCTCTTCTGCTTACTACCATTCATCAAGTGATACCATGCAAGGGAAAATCCCAGCAGCTGACTCCTTTTTTCATGAGTTAACCACTTCCACCCCAACACCAAGGAATAATCAGGTCCGTTTTCAACCAGCGTGAATGGTAGTGTGCCAAAGTATTTTGAAAGGCTGTTTTGGACTTAATGAAATAGTGAATTAAAGGTATGTATAAACATGTGCAGTAAAGAAACATGCACAATTGCACACCCTTTATCCTCCCACATAAACTAATGTTGCCATGCCTGCTTTGCAGAATGCAAAAAAAGCTATGTTCCAACTTCCAAATCCTTTCTTTGAGTTAGGCAAGCTAAGGAAGAAAAGCTATCTCTGACCAAAAGTTGTACAGACATGTTGTGTGGATGTTTTTCAAACTATATTCCTTTGCCTTTTGAAATTGTAAAAGAAAGGAGGAAATTGGAGTCTTGCAAAAAAATATCACTGGAAATCATCCATACTATGTAAAAGAAAGCCAGGGACAAAAAAAAAATCAACTCACTGAAATGTGGCATTGGAAGAAAACCATACAGATATAAAAGAAAGCCAGAAAGGCAGAAAAGTAGGAGCCCAATCAAGTCAAGCCTAAACTCTCATTACAGCAAAAATGTGTCAACTGAGCCTATCCTAACAAGGACATCTAACAGAAACACATAAGGGACCAGAATAGACTCTATTGCTGGGGGAAATGACATCAACCAAGGAATAGTCAAGTGCGCAGAGGAGGCAGGAGAGGGGAGTGTGTGGCACTTGTGCAAACTTGGGCAAAACTGCTGAACCATCATTCGTGGTCATCTCTACAAGGAAGTACTGTAACTAAAAAGTTCTTCTGAGAGTCCAGCATGGTGATCCTTAAGTCACACATGCTGTGCCACTTAAGACAACACTAGATTTTTCATCTATACAGCTGGCCTGATAGAAGTGTATTTCTCTGTCCAGCCCCCCCCCCCCCCCGCATAGAAGTCGGTCCTCAGTAACATTCCCTAGAGAATAGGAAAACCCTGTCACAACATGTTGTGGGGAAAAGTCTCCATACATTGGATGGAGACACCTACTAGGAACAGAGCAACTAGCTGGCCAGAGGCAGATTCTGAATTCAATCTGATGTCAATAAATTGCATTTCTAATATGTTTTCATTGTGCCTGCTTTTATTTGATATAAATGTAACTCATGAATGAATCTAACACCACATAAAAGTCTTATTCCTCTGAAAGGGGAATTGAACTAGGTAACACTTTCAATTCAGCCTCAGTTGACTCTTTAAACTGGTAAATTGCTTGAAATTTAATCTAAACTTCATTTACTTAAGGGCTGTGCTGTTTTTTGTTCTGCTGCTGTATGCCGCCTAAAAGATGTTCTGAGTGTTTACAAGGTGAGAAAAACGACGGATTTTTCTCAGCAGCAGTATAAGCACTGCCTACACCCATGGGCTATTAGTCCCTTAATAAAGGAGGTGTGTGTGTGTTCTTTTGTTGTCAAGCTGGCATCAACATATAGTGAACCTAAGAAGGCTTTCAAAGTAAGTTAGATATTTAAGGAGTGATTTTACTGGTGCCACTTCCCCAGTGAGCTTCCATGGCCAAATGCAGATTCAAACCATGTTCTCCAGAGTCCTAGTCTGTCGCCCTATCTATTACAACACATTGGGAACCAATAAAGGAGGCAGAAGCAGTTAAAAATCAAACTATCCTTTATGAAAAAAAAATACATTTGAGGTAGAAAAATCAAAAACAGTAATCCTAATTAGACACACGAAAAAAGCAACTATGCCTGTTCTGTAGGAAAGAAAATGAGACAGAGAGGTGGATGGCGAGAGTATCAGTCTAAGAGTAAGGAGAAAGTCAAAAGGAGAAACAGGGATTTGGGAGCTGAGAAGTCAGAAATTCTGGCTGGACAGGTGGTAAGAAGCAATGCTTGGAGGACATTGGGCCAACAAGTTTGCCTAGAGCACTAGATCAATCTCTCCGTTGTAAGCTGCTGGGGATTCTCAGAGATGGCAAAAAGCCTCACCACTCTTGTTTCAGCAAGCAGGATACTTCCACATATATCAGGCATTCATAAATCTCACATCTCCATTTTGGGGCAAAGTGTACCTGCAGAATCTATAGCTTGAGGTGCCACAATTTTTGAATAGCCATACTTATCCTTTTCCTAGATAACATTTTACTTTCACACCATTGGTGATCTCACAATGGGGTATTGCCCATGTGCATTCTGGACTTGGGTTTGTTCTTACATACCAATGCGGCTACCTCTGTTTTGTGCTATAATTATAATAAGCAAGGCAATAATGACAGGGCCAACCCAGGAAAACGATAATGAACATATTATTGGAGAAAAGGCTGAACAGGTGCAGATTTCAATTATTTTTCTAGAATATGTTCATCTGAACAATCCAGTGATACCCAATGTAAAATGAACAGTTGCAAGAGTACTCAGCAAGTCCTTCGTTTGGAGCTTCCGGTGGAAAATTCCAACCATGCTGACAAGGACGTTAGAAACCACAGCTGGCTTTACAACCCAACTCAGAATTCACCTCACACCAGCTGACTCTACAAGGACACCTGCCCTGAATGTTTAAGACTCCAACCCCCAGTCGTTCTGCACTCTCCATGAAGGAGCGGTGATCAGCCTCAAGAAATTCTGTTTATTCCAGAGGGCTTGCAATTCGTGTGAGTTTCTTAGCGGTTCAATAAAGGTACTGTATCACTTTACACTTCTATTTGCGTACTTCCGATCCACAAATGGCCATTTCCTAATCCTTTCTGGACTGTTAAGAAAAATAATTCCCCTCCCGTTCAGGGCGGCAGTTACACAAAAAAAAGGAAAACTTGACTTGGGTCCTGCCCAGTAGAAATGAACACAGGGCGGTGAGGGAAGCCTCTCCCTCAATCAGCCACCAGCCAAAAACGAAACAAACCACCAGGAAAGAACCAAGACCACCCCACCCCATCTCTTTTATACCACGCAGGCGTAGCCCCTCCCCCTTGGAACCAAGTGCGATCAGGGGGCGGAGCAGAAAGGAAAGGGGCGGAGCTTGTTGAACCAATCCTGTCTAAGAACGGTAAGAAAAGCCTCTATCCCTGGTCTGTAGAAGGAAGCTCCGCCCGCACAAGCGGGTCGAACCACGTGGGCGGAAGTAAACGGCCTCACTCTCGCGCGCACTTCCCGAACATGACAGGAGTAGTGGCCAATGCGAAGGCAGACTGGTGGTGAGGAGGCGGGCTTGAGAGAATGGTGGAGTCTGGCGCGTTTGTTTGACTCCCGGGAAGGTAAGAGGAAGAGGGACTGTCCCCGGAGGTTGCGCGGGGGTGGGGGGGGTAGCGTGTGTGGGGGTGTCTGTAGGTCCAGGAGGGGCAAAGGCCTAACACGGTGGTTCGCTGATAAGGCTGGTTTCCTTGCCTGGAATTGGGATCCGTAGCCTCTTGTCTAACGGGCAGGAATTGATAAAACTTTCGGGTTGGCTCCCACGAGATCTGGGTTCAAATCCCCCCACCGCGGTCGGGGGGGGCTGGGAGAGGAGGTAGAAAAATAAAGCACTCCTTGAGCATTTCACATACTTATAATAGTGAATAATAAGAGAAACTTGCATTTCTCTCATCTAGCAACTGGTATTTGATAAGGTTATGTGCAAGTTCCTTGGATAAAAAATGAGGCAGTAACAGCCCATCCTTACTTGAAGTGATAATTACCTTCCAAATGCTGTGAATGTGTATCAGAAGTAAAGCCTACAACATAGAAGTAATATAGATACATAAACATGCATGTATCTGAAACTCTACAGGTGGAAAAGTAATAAAGGTGTGTTGGCTATTCAGGTTCCAGATGCCTTTCAGGATAAAGCAAATCCACCTGCTTTCTAGAATATGAGAAGACATGGAAGCTTCACACATAAGTGCCAAAATAATGTCCTGAATTTTAGTAAAAATTATTTATGAGTAAAAAGGTTCATGTTTGGACTCTACACTAAAGAATCGAAACAACATTTTGTAATGATCATACATCATAGAATCATAGAGTTGGGAGAGACCTCAAGGGCCATCCAGTTCAACCCCCTGCCATGCAAGAACCCCCCCATCACAGTATTTCCGACAGGTGGCCATCCAGCCTCTGCTTAAAAACCTCCAAAGAAGGAGACTCCACCACCCTCCCTGGCAGCATATTCCACTGCTGAACAACTCAAGTTCTTCCTAATGTTCAAATGGAATCTCTTTTCCTGTAGTTTGAAACCATTGCCCCATGTCCTAGTCTCTGAAGCCATGGAAAACAAGCTCTTCAATATGACATCCTTTCATATATTTAAACTATCATATCCCGTCTCTGCCTTCTTTTTGTAAGGCTAAACATTCCCGGCTCCTTAAGCCGCTCCTTGTAGAAGGGATGCATCATGTTGTGGTCCACCCCCCCCCCCCGGGCGTGGGGGAGGAACTGGTTTCAGAGGAAATGATGGGGTAAAATAGATGCTTTTGGCTATCTGGATTTGTCATTTCCTGGGCATATACTTAATTTCAAAACATACTTCTGATGTTTACAGCACTAGCAGAATGTATCATTAGGGTGCTAAAGCGTTGTAAGAAATGGCTGTAATTTATTTATTTTATTTCAGCATTCACTGCCAAGTCCTACAGAATTCTTTATGTCACACAACGGAATTGGCCACAGGATATCAGTTGAAGTAGTGCAGACGTTTGTTCCCCCCACCTTAGGTTTGGTGTGGGGGGACTTCCTGGTTTCTCTTTTTTGGCATGAAGTGCATAGTTACTGGAGGCAACGTGAAAGGTAAATAAAGAAAGATGACTTGGGTATGGAGCCTACACCTCTGAGTACCCTTTGATAGCAACAGGCTCTTGCATGGGCATACACATGTAGCATTCTAGAAAGAGCGTCTTGCCTAGATGACTTGGGAGTGGCCCTTGCCTTAATTTCAAAAGCTGTTTGCAAGTTATCAGTTCAGACCACTGGCCTATTTGATGTCCCTCTCTTCCCAGCCATTGAATAGAAAGAGAAAGGAGGAAGTGCCAGAGAGAGATGGAAAAGAGCAGGGAAAAGGTGGCAGCAGAGCAGAGTGAAAGAAGAAAAGGTGTCCCTCTACTTTTCCTCAAACCCTGTATGCCACAGCCATGTGACCCTGACAAACTCACCCTGCCAGTAAAATGAGTTTCCTAGAGGACAGAAGCAAGAACAGGGAATGGGTGTGATTGGGAGACTGGCAAGTAAAATGTGATGGTCTGTATTGGAGATGATGGGGAAATAATGCTATGTTCCATGTGGACATAGACTTCAACAGTGCTTAAGAGTAAACAATAAGCCCAGGTAGTGGTTTAGCAAAGAAGGGAACATCTGATGATGTGCAGCACCTGACGCTGAAAGATGCTTATCCTTCATCCTCTTCATCCCACCATACTTTTCTTCTTTGCCTCTCCTGCAGCCCTGGGAAAAGCGGTACACTCACTCTCCCGCATTGGAGACGAAATCTATGTTGAGCCACTACAAGAAGGGGTAAGTCAAAAGGGGCTTAGCCATAGGGGAGAGCATTGGGAAGAGGGATGGAGTTTGTGAATGGGAAGGGAGCAGTACACAGTGCAGTTAATATATAGACTTCCCATTCCCATGGGGGGTCTGTGAGTCAAATAGGTCTCTCCATTTGATTTGTGTGTGCGTGTGTGTTTGTGTGTGTGTTAAAGTTAATTCCTCTGTTGAGAGCACAGTGATGTGAGCTGTCTGTTGGAGATATGGTATAAATTGTTCCTAATAAATGTTTGCTAATTTCATTGACTGCTGATTCTAAGTTCCATTCAGCACAATGAATAACACAAGGGTTACAGAATATCCCTTAGAAGAGGCATATTCTTTCACAGCACCCTATTGTGCAATCAGATACCTGCTCCAGAACATAAACGGTACCTTCTTAATGAGGAACAATTTGCCACTAAGATTTACTCCTTTTCCCTTGTGGAAACTTAAGTTAACTATAGGATTTTGGCCACAGAACATAAGATGTAATAATAAGAACCTGTCATATCAAAGCTGAAATCATAGGCAGTGTTTTTTCTTAGTGACACATGAGATGCATGGCTGAGAGGCAAGTAACTTTACTGGGACAGAGATATAATTCCAATTCAGTTTTGAGTGGGATATGCCCTAAATCCAACCTGTATCTCTCAACTGTCAGCAGTTTGTATGCACCAAGAGCTGTCTGATAATTCAAGATTTTCTTCTGCTTGGACCAGAAGTGCCTCTCAGTGGAAAATCGACTTAGAGCTAGAAAGCTGAGAGTTGGGGGATGGGTATTTTGCTTTACTGTAACATTGGACTTCATAACACGACGTGTTCTCCTTTTCCCAGCTGTCCTTAAGGGCGGTAAATCCGTCTCACTCAGCCTATGCCTGCTTCCTGTTTGCCCCACTCTTCTTCCAGCAGTACCAGCCAGGAGAATCTGGATCCAGTCCAGATGCGGGTGCTTTCCGGTGCAAAGTGCACATCAAGGTGAGGTGCCCATGGCCAAGGGGGTGGGGGAGGAAGGACAGAGGAGAGGCTGCACAATGCTGCAAAATTTTCCAGGATACCAATTAGTCACAACCATCCTTGGGCTTGTTCCTTCCTTTGGAGTCCATTACCGATTCAAGTGAACAAACTGTATGCGGGCACCACTTCAGACTGCAGGTGTTATTGCAAGGAGCATGTCTGAACACTCCCTAAGGGGAGGCGGATGATACTTAGGGGAAACTGGCATGTCACGGAAGAGGTTTGCCTAACCATTTCCCTGGGAAAGCACTCATTCAAGTGACCATCACAGCTGCAGTCCAGCTGCAGCATTACCATTTTGTTGTTTGCAGAGACACACCAGGCTTTCCAGCAGGCAACCGTATGTTTTCTTCCATGGAAAGTACCTTGTGCTCTGGATGCCATTTGACAATCTGCAGCATATTTTGGTTTGATGGACCGAGGTCTCCCTAATGTTGTTTCTGATGGTGGGTAGGCACCTTACAGACATGGACAAATTACTGGTTTGGACCATAGCTCCAACAGGCCCAGACTTTCCCAAGTTCTAATGTGCTCATGAGCTATTGACTGTACCAAGTAATGGAATGTCCATGTTCAGAAGTGATCATGCCTCAGAGGAGAAAATGGCAGAGATAAATCTTGAGGCATGCTGTCACCTTCACAACAAGCATCTCTGTGGCACCTGTGTGACTACTGATAAAAAAGGAATATTGCATTAGAGGGATACGTGATGTGATCCAGTAAGGCTGGTTTTTTGTCATGTAGTGGAAGAGAGGACACAGAGATCACTTTGAGGAATTGCATGCAGTCTGGTAATCCACTCTTTTTTTCACAATATATACACCTCCAATATAGGTAACTAGTTGCCTAGATGCCTTGAGCACATCCGATCTCGCCTGGTTTCAGAAGCTAAGCAGGGTCGGCCCTGGCTAGTACATGAATGGGAGACCACCAGGGAATACCAGGTGCTGTAGGCGCCTAGAGTAGGAACTGGCAAAACCACTCCAGTATTCCTGCCAAGAAAACTCTATGGACATGGGGTCACAAAGAGCCACAACTGTAACGATGCAACACACACACAATATAGGTACTTACTTTGCAAGAAGCAAGCACACGTTAGTGTCTGCTTTTAAGTTGCCTTGAAAACTGATTCATACCCCATCGTTATTCAACTAAACTGAATTATCCAGACAGCCCGAACTAAATTGCCCTTACTCTGCCTGCTCAGTCTTCTGTGGTGAGAGTGAGTAGCATTTTCTTTATCTTTTCTAGTTTCCTTCTTTACTAGTTGTGTTTTCTTTACGTTTTTGATTTTCTGTCTTTCGTTTATTTCTTCCAGTGAGCTCTGAGTATCCAGAGATTGTCCTCTCCCTAGTGAGAAAAATATCAGTGGACACAGAGAAACCAACACAGTTTCATGTCAGTCTAGGGATATAAACTGGATCTTCCCACCCTTAGAACAGCAGCATTGTGTAGCAGTTAGAACGACAGACATGGGCTTGGGAGAACAAGTCTGGTTGAGTTTTACACCTAGCACGAAACTCACCAGATGAGCCTGGACCTGGTTTTCCCCTGAGCCTGACTTACAGTTATGAATACTAACTATATTGCCGTCTAGAGCTGGCTGGAAGGCAGGCAGGTTATTAGTGTAATGAATCAATAGTTTTCCACTCATTATCCATTACACACTGACTTTCTTGAGGGGCACATGTTTGGTAGGAAGCAGCCACACACATACACACACATGTAATCTCTCTTTCCTCCTGTCCTCCAGTCTTTTCTGTCTGTCTTCCGTTCACTTCCCTCCCTGGAGAAGACCGTGGAGAAATGTTTGATCTCCTTGAATGCCCATGCTAGCCGGTTTCGTGTGCAGCTGCACTGCAAGTACGGTGAGTGCCGGGTGGAGTCCTGGCTGGAAGTGAAAACAGATACTGTAGATGGAAAGACCAACCTGGGCATGGGTGGGTGCCAGGTGTAGCTGGATGTTGGTTCTGAGGATGTCTGGGTGGAGGGATTGGCATCATTTGGAGAACTGTTCAGCTGAATGAACAGATACTGGATTTAAGGCAGCAGAGCCCCTCGGAGCTTCCACCTGCATCTGGAGAAAAAGGATCCAGGCATGGAAGGAGGACTCCAGTGCAGCTCATTGTGGGAGTCCATGGTGCCCTTTAGCTCAGTACACTCAGAAACGGAAATGGGGACCCCCCCTTTTTTGGCAGGTCTTTTCACCTACACATCCCATCAGCCGGTGGGAGTTAAAGGAGCTGAAGGCAAAACTATCAGGAGGGCTAAAGGTTCCCCATCCCTGCTTTGAGGGATCAGGGGCTACACGGAAGCAGATGCCTCTCTTGGAGTGGGGCTTCCCAAGACGTTTAATTGGAGGTCATGCTCCTGCATTGCCTTTGAAGACCAAGGAGGAGGAGGAAACTAGCAGGGACTTTTCTGCTGTAAAAATCGGTGACACTGAAACTGCCTATCTTGTCACATAGGTTGTCAGCAGGGTCTTGTAGTTGCAGAGTGGCTGCAGAGAGATGCTGTCCAAAATGTTCTTTTCCAGGCTCTGCACAGTAATGTTACTTATTTGTTAGAATTATATACAGTTTGTCTAGCTACTTTGGTTTGAAATATTTAAGTTTTTTTTTTTAAATTATGTGTTGGGGTGCACATGACAGGCCACAGTCCCCTGCAAAGGACTAAGCATGGACTACTCTGTAACTTATACTTATAGTATATTAGCTCCAGGATTATCAGATAGGGTGTACTTGCAACAAAATGATATTTGAGCAGAGCTTCTCTATCTAGAAGAAAAAAGTGGTGATTCATATGAATTTTAATTCCTTCATGCCTCCTCCTACACACCCACAAGTTAAGGTCCCAATAGAGAGTAAAACAAACTATGCCTGTCTTTCCCCCCCCTCCTTAGTTCTTACTTCTTTAGGCATGGCCTTTGTGCAAGGGTGGACAAATTCATGTCCATTCTTAGACCTTCGAGGGGTCTGCACCCTTTTGTGTGCACTCCAACACACAATTTTTAAAAAACCCTTAACACATTTCAAATCAAAGGAGCCCACTTCTGTCTTCTAGTGACTAGGGATGCTGGTGACTTCTTATGAAATTTTTGTTGTTGTTGTTCAAGTGTGTGTGTTTGTGTGTGTACAAAAAAATGGTTGAGGGATAGGAATCTGGAGCCTGCCTTTGCTCCCGGGGGGGGGGGGTCCATATGTGACCGATAGCCCACACTTTATCCAGCCCAGTCTATACATCCATGCTACAAAGTTGCTAGAAGACCAGTTTCCCATTGTGTCTGTCTGTCCTCTTTCTGTGCAGGTGTGGTCAAGACCCATGACTTGTCATTCCAGGAGTGTGACTCTCTGCAGGCTGACTTTGACACGGCACAATGTGCTCATACTCTGCGTGCCTCTCCCAGGTGGGGCTAGGAGGCGGTGGGGACTGCATGGCCAGCAGAGAGAACGAGAAAGCTTGGGTGGACAGGTGGTGGGTTTGGTGGGTAAAAATACATAAACAGAACCAAACATATCTACATGAACCAACATTTCAGCTGGTTGCCCACATGGTCGTTAACGCTGCAGTGCAACTGGCATGACGCAATTCGCCATTTATAGTCATGGAGGCAGAGAATGTCCTCAGCAATAGGTGTCTTTTTCTTTCTGTGGAAGATGTTTCCCCCAACTACTGGTTTAGCACTGAATGGTGAATGTGAGAAGCCGTCATGTAAGCAGTAAGGCTAGTGGAGGCCATTTGGACAGTTGTATAGCCTTGCAGAGGTTTCCTCCTTAATAGTTTAATAAGGGCCATAAAGAGAAAGTACAGAACTGGGGAGATGGGGAATTCAACCATGAAAGCTGCCTCGCGTTTCACTTTCCCCCCTGCTATTTTTCTTTGTCCAATTCAGACTCTTGGCGGATGCTGTGGTGCATTTCCCACTGAACCTGGCTGAGGTCATCCTGAGTGCCAGTCCTGGGGGGAAGGTGAGCCTCCGCAGTTACCTGGACGAAGAGACAGGTGAGCTGGCCACTATCGCCCAGTTGGCAGCTTGTCCTCACAGCCTCTTAGTAAAGCTGAGATTTCCTCTGTAGTCCACGTTATGGACCTTTATATGGCTGCCAAGTCTGTAGCGCAGCTGTTTCTTATTTAACGAAACACTGATTACAGTATCCTCATTGCTTCACTTTTTTTTCATGAGCTTTGTTGTGGAAACGAGCATGAAACGGAGGCAGGGGACGCTGCGGAAAGCCAGGCCGTTCTGACTGTTGTCTCTTGCCTCAGAGCTGAGTCGGGCGATGGTGACAGAGCTGTGTTTGAGTGAGGAAGAATTCCAGGCCTTTCATGTCAAGCAGGAGACCCAAGTCACCTTCTGCCTCAAGGAATTCAGGGTGAGTGTCCTCCCCACTTCGTGCCTGCAGGGGAGGTGGCTGCCGTCACAAAATTCTGAAGAACACCCACTCCTGGTCTTGTCTGATTTCAGAAGTTCACCTGGGTCAGGCCTGGTTAGTACTTGAATGGGAGCCCGCTAGGGAATATTGGGTCTCCAGGTAGAGCTGGAAAGGAATCCTACCTGCAGCTCTAGAGCTATGAGCAATATAGGGCTATATGTGCCAATGGTGGCCTCATTGTCCTCTCTTTCTGACCTGTGTCTTTTCTCTTTCGGTTTCTCAGGGTCTTTTGAGTTTTGCTGAGTCTTCAAATCTTCCCCTTAGTATCTATTTCGACATTCCTGGCAGGTAAGCCTTCATGGAGGAAGAGCTAGATGCCCCATGTTCAAAGGCACTGCATCACTTTCGTCCATGGCGGGGAGGTGTTGACACAAGAGGATACTGTTGTCCTCATGCCCTGCTGGTGGGCTCTCTAGCCGTGCTGCTCTAAGGTTCTTAAGTTGCTTTACTTTCTATACCATCAATAGCCAGTAGCTTTCCTGTAAGTGGAAGAGTGAGCCCTTGGGTTAGATGTGCTGGAGATGCCTCTGCCCATAATTGTCTTAGGAGCCCTGTGGCGCAGTGGTTAAATGCCCGTACTGCAGCTAAAACTGTGCTCACATCCTGGGGTTCGATCCCAGGTAGTAGGCTCATGACTGACTCAGCCTTCCATCCTGCCGAGGTCAGTAAAATGAGTACCCAGCTTGCTTTGGTGGGGTTGCATTAATTGAACTGTATAATTGAACTGTAACCTGCCCAGAGACTACTTGAAGTGGTATGGGGCGGTATACAGTATAAACAGAACACTTGCTTGCTTGCCCCATTTATTTCCAGCCCAAAATGCTTGTCGCTGGAAACTCCCACCCTCCTTACGTTTCTCTGTGCAGGCCAGCTATCTTTACTATGGAGGATCCTGTGCTCACGGTGCACCTCGTTCTAGCCACCCTCGTTGAGCCAGAGAGCCCCAGTTCTCAGGCAACCAGCTGGTAAGCAAGGGCCTTTTGCTTCGCACAGAGGCAGAAGGGAAGGACGGGTGGCAGAGGAATTAAACAGGGAGCCCCACCTGGGTTCAGCATATAGAACAGATCCACCTTGGGCTGTTGGTGTCACTTGGAGTACACTTTTTATTGGTGGCGGCGGCTGAGTAGATCTCTGACAGACACACACACACACCCAAGCCCTTTAGTTAGCTGCCATTTGAAGCAAGTTTATTTAGTTGCCTTGGTTACTCTTGGAACAGCTCAGTCTCTCGTTTATATTACACATTTTCTGCAGTGATTATTCCCTTTTTAACTGTAACGGTGTAGCAAGGGGGAGGGGAAGTTTCAAAAATGTCTTATATTTGAGATCATGGCTTTCTGAATTTGTCGTGCGTCGTGCCAAGGGAAGCCATTCCTGTGGTTAACTGGGCGCCTCCTTTGAGGAGATGTTGCTGAGGGACAATGTACCTCACAGTCCCGCTGGCACGTATCTCCTGGCAGCACCCCCAAGCCCTTGCCCCCTGCCCAGGACTTCACCACCGACGACATCGATGACTACATGATAGCCATGGAGACGACCTGCGCTGGCACTGAAGGGTTGTCTCCCAGCCCCACTTTCCCCCTGAGGCGCACCAGTTCGGACGCACAGGAGTCAGAGAGTGACCATGAGGAAAGCATTCCTGGCACCCCACGACAAAAACGGGTAGGTACCGTGAAAGGCCCTCTGGACCTGGTAGGCACACATAGGGCAAGGAAATCATGCCTTGTTTTGATAGTAACTTCTGGAATTCCCCGGGCAGATTGGCCATGCTTTGCCCACAAGACTAGTTGTTGTTGTTGTTACTCTTCTACTGCTCATCCATTCATTTGCCCCAAGGCGTGGTGTGGAACGTGTAAGGCAGCGTAGACTCTCCTGACCATTTTACCAACCTACCGGTGTATGTTAAATTTTACTCCCTGAACTCTAAAAAGCAACGATGGACACCCTAGAGCAGTGTTGGCGAACCTATGGCACGGGTGCTCAAGGTGGCACTCGGAGCCCTTTCTGTGGGCACCCGACATCGCCCCTTCATAGCCACCTGTATTCAGGTTTAATTGCTGTATTGGCACTTTTTGGAAAAATTAGTGGGTTTTAAATCGTAATTTGGGCACTCATTGCCTAAAAGGTTTGCTGTCATTGCCCTAGAGCAAAAACGTGAGACTGGTATGGCATGTGTTTGGAAAGAGAGTAAGGAACCACAAGATGGTTCCATACAACATTTTTTTCACACGTCCCAGCTAATACTGCTAACAGGCAAAGCTTCCTTACGTAGCTCGATCCGGTGCAACGTTGATTTCCATGGGAGAAGGCAGGGCCTCACTTTCAGCTGACTGGTTGGTTTCGCTGAGCCTTAAGTCATGAGGAACTAGAGCTGGAGCAGAGCCACTGATTGCAGCCTGCAATCCCAACAGCTGTCGTCAGGCTTCATTATTAATCTTGCTGCTGCAAAGTCTGGCCTTCCAGACACTGAAAGGGTGTGGTAGAAACTGCACATGTGGGAGATGGTGTGAGGCTTGGCGTGACTGGCTCGCCTCCATGTCCTTACCAAACCTTCAAACTCCTGACTGTATCATATGCCTCTTTTCAGGCATTTCTATGGGAACTTCTCTTTGTGGTTGCTTTTCTAGCCTCATCCGTTCTTAATGTCTTCTTTGCTTTTGGCTTTTATTTTTGGTCCTTCAGTTTCGGTCCTTGTTCTTCGGCTCAGTCCTAAGCCAGTCGCAGCCTGTGGCCCCATTGCATCCCAGCCAAGAGGTGCTGGCCGAGGACAGCGAGGAGGAGTCATGAGAGTCCCTCCATCAACGACCAGCGCACGGCAGCCCCTTCCAGCTCCTATAAGCTTGCAAGGGGAGATGTTTCAAGCGGAGATTCCTTTTGGTGGATTAGGAGCCTCACCTTACGCCCACCAACATGTCTTCCTACAGAGCTTTTTTTTTTTTTTAAATTAAACGAAATTGGGGGGACACACACACCGAGATATGGGGAACAGACTTCTGAATTTAAATCACAGGGACACAGTATACTATACACACACACACACACACTTTGAAAAAAGGGATAAATCAGTGTGGAACATGCTCTTGAGTTTGCAACTAATACCGCCAATATTATTGTGTAATATATATGCTTCTGGCTGTTTTTGGCTTTGGATGTGAATTGTTGCTGTGATCCAGACGAACCTTTAAACCTTTGCTTTGCACTTCCAAGGGTAGCATTTTATCCCCCCCCCTCCCCCAAATTGCTTTTCACTGGCATTGTTCTTGAACCTATCGTTAGTTTTAAGTTACCCGGGAGCAGGAGCTGAAGTGGGGACAGAAGCTATCAGCAAGGATGCTATTAGAGGTGCATTACTGAGTAAGGCTTAAGCCAGTGGTGTCCAAACTCCAGCCCTCCAGATGTTTTGGACTGCAACTCCCAGTGTCCTTTGTCATTGCCAATCTAGGCTTGGAATTCTGGGAGTTGCGGTTCAAAACATCCATACGGCTGAAGTTTGGACAGCCCTGGCTTAAGCAAAACTGTGGGAGGTAGCAAAGGACTCAGCCTAAGCACCCCAACAAATAGTGTGTGTGTGTGGGGGGGGGGGGGTCAGAGAGACTCTTTGTGAGCTATGTCATCAATTTAGAACTGCTTCTGTAGCACCGCCAGGTGTGCCTGTCCACAGGATAGTCAGGTAGATGCCAAATGTCCTTTTGCAGGTAGGAGCCAAAAGGCGAACAAAGCTAGTTTGTTTGAAGCAGGAGCAAGGAAACCCCCTCTCCCGCCACCCCCGGAATTTGTTGGGTCTTCCACGTCCGAGGTCCACGTCAGCCACAGCCAAGTGTGCAGGGTTAACTAGGGATTTTTCCTGGGAAACGTTCTTGCGGCCCACAGGGAGAGTAGGGAGTGCTGATTGCACACTTGCACAGGCTGTCAGAAAGGAAGGGAGGCCACAGCACGGAGGTGGTCCAGCATCTGCCCTCCCCCAGTGACCAAGAAGAAGCCAGCTCGGGTGCAGATGGCACAGCAGGGAACTACTTGTGCAAGGAAATGCCAGATATCTCACTTGTGCGAGCATCCAGAAACCAAACCCAGTCGTGCAGTTAAGTGCTGCCGAAGTCCTGACCCTGGAGGGTCCAAAAGGTCCGAGACCTGATTGAACAGCGTTGACCGTCATCATACCTTCAAATGCTCTTTGTTACCCAAACCCGCTTCATCAAGTTTATCACCTTCCATGGGCAAAACGTGTATCTTTGTTTACTTGTAGGAACCCTGTTTAGTTTTGTGCCACAGCAATCCCCAGCAGGGCTAGATGACGGCGCCCATCGCATCCCCATCCCAAATACTGGACATGCTGTCCTCCCATCTGCATTCGGTTCCCAAAGTACCACCTCCATCGTCTTTGACTTAGCTCTGCGTGATTGCCTTGACTCAGTGCTGAAGCTAATTCCTGCAAATGGCATTAGCAGCCACGGCTGTGCTGGGCCTTGGGATTTGCCTTGAGCTTAAGCAGGCAACAACGGAGCGATTCACACCAGGGAAGCAAGGCCAACTGATCCTTTAAATAGATTTAGCATGGGGGCTTTTGTTAGGTAACCCTGCTTGGAGGACCACGTGCCAGGTTAGAAGGGTAACTTTTATCCCCGATGCACTGGAATGACCTTGCTGCAAAGTGGTGTCTGCAGTGCCTATCACTCTGCGCTGAGTCTGGAACCACCTTACAGAAAAGGAGTATGGAACCTCTGGCCATCCAGGCACCATTGGACCCCCGTTCCCATCAGCCCCTACCAGCATAACTCACAACTGGGGACTGTCCAGGTTGTTGTAATTCATCTGAAGGATTGGTTCTCCCTCACTCGTTCAAAATAGGTCTTCACTGCAGCTCTTGGTAGTCCTGTCATACATACACTGGTGAGCCTCAGAACTGGGAAGTTATGCTTCTAGAACGGGCTGCGTTACTCTTTGACTTTTACTGTCAACGTTAGTAGCAGTCACCTGCACTGTTTAATTTAAAATCTGGAACCAGAGGAGAAGGGGTGCAGAAATGCAAAGTGCAAATGAAGAGTTAAGACAACAGTGGTCCTGAGACAAGCTGGATGAGAAGGATCAGCTATTTTGACATCAAAACATGGGCAACCCTGTCCTCTTCCATGAAGGCCAACAGGAGAAGGAGCCCAGATTTAGGTTATATACCTGTATTGTGGAAAGGGAGATGTTCTCCGCAAAGGGTCCTTGCACCACAAAGAGGTCAGAGCTCTGCCACAGGGTGGAGAAGCATTTATCTTTTCTGGATGGGCTGGCTCACAGCGCCCGTGACCCCTGACCCTTGGCCTGGCTGGTTGGGGCTTTTGGAAGTTGGAGGCCAGGTATCTGGCAGTTTCCCAGCCATGTTTGAGGACACATGGGGAGCCAGGGAGGCTTGTGCCACCCTCTCGAGCTGCTTTTCCCACCAGTAATCCAGGTACCATTTTTCAAGAACACATCTGTTCTCGCTGTTCACAGACCTTTCTTCCCAAGGTCGTCAACAAATTAACATCCCACAGGACAGGAAAGAGAGCTGAATCCTCACACATCCTCTGCCATAAGCCAAACCTCCAAAATTAAAAAAAAAGACACGTTCCCTTTGCCAAAGCGCATGGGGGGGGGCTTTGGCCCAACACATACGTCATACACTTCCTTAGACCAATAAAAAAGAACCCGATACATAAGAATCTTAACATGTTTATTCAAAAAGATGTAGCACCCCCATGGGGGAAGGAGGGAGCACTCATCAGGACAAAGTTGGCAAAAAGTTCAATCAAAAATACCCCCAAAAATAAAGACATCCCCTTTTTAATCAAGGGAGCAGAATTTTTGGTATTGAATTCTTATTCGGACATTTAAAAAAAATTACATGGCCAGGCCCTGGGGAGGTAGGCAGCCGCTGTACAGTGTAAC
>JAHTLZ010000425.1:0-11984 GCA_023846285.1 Phrynocephalus versicolor
GTTTTTTTCCAGCTCCAGCTCTAAGTATCTGTCTTCAGTATTACGAATCCACGCCCTTTCCACCTTCACCTGATCCCAGTCAAGCCTCGTTGGGAGTCCCTCCCTGCTCATTCGCCTTGCCACGACGGTTTTTTTTTAAAAAAAGTCTTTAAAATGCCCGTTAAATTTTCCAATTTCCCCAAAGTGTCCTCCTCAGAGTCTTTTGAATTCTTTTCGAACCCGGAAGTGACCCATCCGTAGAGTGAGCGTGTCACTCTAAGGAACATCGGTAGCTTCGGTTCCTGCAGAGACCTTCTCGCTCGCTGTGGGCGGGGAAGGAGGGGGGCGGGTTTTACAGACTGTCCCTCGGAGGGCCCTCCTTCCCTCCCAGCGGGGCCTTTTGGGGGGGTTGTGGGCGTGGCTTCTTAATCCCCCGGAGCGAGCCTTGCCCTTGAAATGGAGGAGGAGCGGCAGTGGGCTTGCGTTGCCTTGAGAGCGAAGGGCCGCCTCCAGCCGGGCTCCCCCTGGAGTGGCCGGCGCTAAAAAGCGAAGCGTCCCCGGCCCCTTCTTCCTTTTTGCCTTCATGGCCGCTCTCGTGTTCTGTAATGCCTGCTTCCAGAAGCCCCAGGGAGCCGCTCCAGAGTTTATTCTGACCAATTGCGGCCATGTTATCTGTGAGCGATGTCTCCTGAAAGGTAGACCTGTTTGGTTTGAAAGGCGCCACGTGTTTTGTGTCTTTTTACTTTTGTTTTTCTTTGATTTTTTATTTTTTATTTTTTATTTTTTTTTTGGCCTGCCATTCCGAAAGGTAACCCACAACTCTCCCTTCTCCCGCTCCCTTCACCGGCCTTCAGGCTGCCCGAAGGGTTCCTGCAAAGAGCTGTAGGCTGCTTTTTTTCAGGAGAACCGATCCTGCAGAAAGACACCTGTCGGGATTCCCAACAGTCTCCCGCTGTTCAGCCATGGTTTTGGGGGAAAAAAAATAAAGCGTGCAAAGCGTCCTCTTTCTTCACTAGTTGCGTCCTCGCAAAAACATTTTTTCTCCTTGGTTCTCCCCTCCCCCCAGTGCTTCTTCCTCTCAGGGGGCATCCGGAGCCCAAGGTTAATGGCCATCGCTGTATGAGGGGAAAGATGGATAAGGTGCAATTGGCAGCCTTGATAAGGAAGGTTGCAGAAGGGCTAGCTGTGTTAAATAGTTTACAAACAGTCTAGGTGAAAACAACATAAAAAGAAAAAAATGGTACCTTAAAGACTAGGGGACCCTTGTATAACAAACAGCTTGTATAACATAAAATCTGTACAACATAAAAAATTCCCGAGATAGGGGAAATTTGCTTAACATAATCGCCTATGGGGAAAATCCGCACAACATAAAAATTGGATTACTCCATTTTCAATGCATTCCTATGGGAAATTGTATAAAGGAAAATTTGCTTAACATAATTTCATTTGGAACGAATTAATTCCTTTATACAAGGTACCACTGTATATGGGTTTTTTATGTGAGCTTTTCTGTACAAGTCTGCATCATTTGTCTGATGAAGTGGACTTGTCCATTAAAGTTCACATTAAATATACTGTAAAAGACTTTCAAGCACCACTGTGATTTTTAAAAAAATATTGTTACCATGTCTGACAATGTTACTTTAAACTCAGAAATCGAACTGGGGCAGGTAAAACAGTGAAAGTGGTGTGGCTTAGGTCGAACTTGCCTTGACTCTCTTGACCTTTGAAGTTTCTAAGCAGATTATGTCCTCAAAGACCAAAGCACTTTGGACTCACAATTAGGAGTTGGTCCTGAGATGGTGCGGTTGTTTGGAATCCACCTCCCAGAATGTAAACATTCTTAGTTTTTAAAGAGAAAACAGCTATTTTTTTCCTAATATAAGTCAGGAACATCCTGTCAGGAAAGGGCCTTGGAAGAAAATAGCTATCATGTTCCCAATCTGGAAGTTGAGTCATGGCTACTGGGCTTCTTTTTCTTGAGAGATAAAAACGTTTTGCTGCTCATCCAAAGAGCTTCCTCAGTCTGAATACAGCTAGTTCAGAGTCTTCCATTTTATATTCCACTTTGACCTCTTGTCACCCTGGTCTGAAATAGGCTCATAAGATGAACAATGGCCTGAATAGGCTCGTTAGGTAGACAATAATAGCCTTAAGGTGAACAATGGCCTAAGGTGCTGAAACCTATAAAGTATGGGTCGTTAGCTATGGTCAGTGTTGGCAAACCTATGGCATGGGTGCCAAAGGTGGCACTCGGAGCCCTTTCTGTGGGTACCCGACATCGCCCCTTCACAGCCACCTGTATTCAGGTTAAATTGCTGTTTAGGCACTTTGTAAAAAATTAGTGGGTTTTGAATCGCAGTTTGGGCACTCGGTCCCTAAAAGGTTCACCATCACTGGCTTAGGTGGTGAAGCCTTCACCACCAAGGCCATACCTAATGACCCATACTTTATAGGTTTCAGCAGCTTAGGCCAGGGTGAGAAGAGGTCAAAGCTGTCTATAAGATGGAAGACTCACACTAGCTGTATTTAGACTGAGGAAGCTATTTGGATGAGCAGCGAAACGTTTCTATTTCAAGAAAAAGAAGTCCAGTAGCCATGACTCAACTTCCAGATAAACTCACCTGGATGACTGAGAATCTTCACAGACATCATGTTCCCAATGTTTTCCCACTGCTCATCCACTATTTTGTCAAGTGTTCAAAAGCATTTAGCCTTCTTAGTTGCCAGTGCTTTTTCGCGCTTACACCTGGAAACCTTTGTGTACTTCAGCATTCCATGATATTAAAAACCTCATGGTGCAGTGGTTAAATTGCAGTACCGCAACCAAAACTCTGTTCAAAACCTGGGTTAAATTGTAGGTAGTTGGATCAAGGTTCACTCAGCTTTCCAATGTACAGTATAGAGATGCAGCTTGTCTTAGGATTGTTTAATAGCTGCTTTTTGTAACCTGTTTGTAGAAAAAAGGGTAAGTACCATGTGTGATGTTTCAGCATCCACGCATTAATAAGTGCTGATATCTTATAGGCTGTATAGCTTGTAACAAAGATGTTGCATTACACTTGAACACAGATCAGTAGCTAATGCAGCTGTTGTAGAAAGAGAATTACAGTGGTACCTTGTATAAAGGAATTAATTCGTTCCAAATGAAATTATGTTAATCAAATTTTCCTTTATACAAATTCCCATAGAAATGCATTGAAAATGGAGTAATCCCATTTTTATGTTGTACAGATTCTCCCCATAGGTAATTATATTAAGCAAATTTCCCCTATCTCCAGAATTTTTATGTTGTACAAATTTTATGTTATACAAGCTGTTTGTTATACAAGGGTCCACTGTATATGTTCCTTCTATCAGACCTGTGTTAATAATCCAGCTGAAGTTTCCAAAATCAACATTTGTGCAAATTTCGTTGAGTCAGTGAATTGTTGGAACTAACAATTGGTTTTTAAGCATAGTTTTAGATAAGTAATTTATGAAGCATTAAAGCACATGCTTGCCAATATGTATCAATGATACATATTTTGAACTGATCTTTATTTTATAGGTAAAAAAGATGAGTGTGCGATTTGCAGAGCTACTTGCCGTACAATAGTACTTTCCAAAAAGGTATAGAAAAAGTTACATATGTGTCTATTAATATCCAAGGTGTTTAATCTAATTTTTCAGTAGTGCCTAAAATACTTAATCTATCTGATTTCACTAGAAATCTATTCAGAATAAATCTGAATTTGACCCCAAAGGCATTGCTCAGGCTTCTGGATTTGTATACCGCCTGTGGAATGCTCAGGAGTGTTGATAACAATATCCTTGCTGTACGTCTGTGAAGATTCTCAGTCATCCAGGTGCGTTTAACTGGGAGTTGAGTCATGGCTACTGGACTTCTTTTTTGAGAGATAGAAACGTTTCGCTGATCATCCAAACAGCTTCTCAAAAAAGAAGTCCAGTAGCCATGACTCAACTCCCAGTTATCCTTGCTGTAGCCGTTCTACAATCATTCAGGCCTGGTACCTTAATTTAGATTTGCATTTCTGTTTAGCATGACCAGTCATTGTGAAAAAAACCCTTCCATTAATATATCATTAGATATCACATATACTAGTAGCTATTGTAGTAAAATATGACAGTGAATTCACTGGTGACACGGGAAACTCTAATTGCTGGAATTAACGGAATTAGTGTTTCCCCCCTTTAATTAGTAATGTGTATTAATTCACTTACTTCAGGATGTCGTAAACCATCCCTACTACCTTTGGGAGAAGGATCTCCTGCTGATTCCTTTGAATTTAGGCTCTGGATTTTTTCTCCAAACTTCTGCCTTGGTTTCACCAATGACTAAATTTATTTAATAACAGTATGAATCATATAAGGAAGATACTTTATTTTTGTTGTTGTTGAAAAATATATTTTAATAACATTGTCTTCCTAAATCTTTTGAAAAGAGATGTGTAAATAAAAGAGATGTGTAAATATTTTCTTGTAACATAGCTTGCTTGTGAGATTTTTAAAAAACTGATACATTTTTATTGTCTTGGTTAACATGGGATTTGGTTCACTACAGATGAATTCCGATATCCAGTCACTGTTTATGGGAATAGATGGGTTATGCAGAAAATACTCCAAAGAGCTTCAGCAAGTGAGTTATTTGTATCCATTTATTTGTTTTGTTCAGATACATAACCACTATTTATCCTTTTTATTTGATCCAATTGGCTACACCTAGTGGATTTTTCTAAAGTTTACCCCAGGCCCCAAATGAAATGCATGGGTCTTCTTTACCAACCCTCCCCATTCTCTGGCCAAGCAGGGGCTATGTGCCTCAAAGTGCCACATGGAGAGGGTGAGTGTGATCTATGTTGTGTTGTTTGAAGGACTGAGGCTGTAAAAACAACCCGTAACTTCAGATGCAGCTTCACAACATCTCTGCTCCAGGCCTCAACGAAGAAACTACCTGGCATTTATTTTCATCTTGCCAAGAATTTACATTTAAGAACTAACTCCTGGCAATTCCATCGTTTGCCAAGCTTGAACTTTTGGTACAGCTCTGAGGAAGAGGGTGTTGCCCTCGAAATATCAGCAACTTTTTGTTGTTTTATCACCTAGTCTAGTTTTGTATTTGGTTTTTGTGATGGCTATATGGCTCTCCAACTTGTTTTCCTTTAATCAGATGCATACTAATTATCATTTCCAATTTGTTATGAACCCACAAGATTCTGTGTTTATATCTTATTAAGAAAGTCTAACCGTGACGGATCAGGAAAGAGATCTTGGTGTGCTGGTGGACAGCTCAATGAAAGTGTCTACCCAGTGTGTGGCAGTGGTGAAGAAGGCCAATTCCATGCTAGGGATCATAAAAAAGGAGAGTGAAAATAAAACAGCCAACATTATAATGACATTATACAAAATAATAGTAAGGCCACACCTGGAGTATTGCATACAGTGCTGGTCACCGCATCTCAAAAAAGACGCAGTGGAACTGGAAAAGGCGCAGAAGAGAGCGATTAAAATGATTACTGGGTTGGGGCACCTCCCTTATGAGGAAAGGCTAAAACATTTGGGGTTCTTTAGTCTGGAGAAAAATGGTGCCTGAGGGGAGATATGATTGAGACATACAACATTATGTAGGATGCATGAGTAAAGTGGATAGAGGGATGCTCTTCTCCCTCTCACAAAATACCAGAACTGGGGGACATCTACTCAAATGGAGGGTTGGGAGGGTGAGAACAGATAAAAGAAAATACTTCTTTACCCAGTGTGTTGTTAGTCTGTGGCATTCCCTGCCACAGGATGTGGTGATGGCATCTGGCTTAGATGCCTTCAAAAGGGGATTGGACAGATTCCTGGACAGAAAGTCCATCACAGACTACACTGGCCAACAAGTTTTTTGTTTCCTTTACAATTTCTGGTGTAACAGATGATTTTGTCATGCTGATCACAGGAATAATTTCAAAATTGTGCTATCACGTAAGGTTATTTCAAAGCAAGTGTTTTCAACAGTAATGGGTATTCAGGTTAGCTGCCTGGCATTAGGTTATGATCTTCTTAGGCAAGAATCTTATATTACACTCATAATGGATGCTATTTGTACTGCAGGCTCACTGAACTACATGGATTTTAAAAATTAGTATGATTAAGCGTGCCCAGATATGCCCAGATATGCCCAAACCTGCCTTCAAACCTACATGCAGAGCATGAATTGTTGCTATGGTTACACAAGCAGCTGTAAGTAGCAGCTGCAGTCTTTTGAATTGAGGAAAGGCAACTGTTTTGTTCAGGGTGGTGAACTGCATATTATAATTAATTAATTATTAAAGGTATAATTATAATTTCAGAAATGTCACGTCAATGTCGCAATAGCAGTGACACTTTTTGTTTTATATGTGGCGAGTTTACATTGAGAGCACAGAAACGGAGAATGACAGCACTGATAAAGAAAGCATATGAGTTGTACTTTGGGTGCAAAGTTGGTGACCAGGACAAAGCATGGACACCTCATATATGTTGTGCATCTTGTACTACCAGTCTGCGAGCTTGGCTTAAAGGTATGTGTCCATCCATGCCTTTTGCCATTATCAATGATTTGGAGGGAGCAGAAAGATCATGTCACGGGTTGCTATTTCTGCGTGACAAATGTGGCAGGATTTTCTTCAAAAAACAAGAATTTTATTCAATATCCTAACCTCACGTCAGCAATGAGACCTATTCCACACGACGAGAGTCTTCCTGTTCCAAAACCACCAGAGGTTTGGACATTGGAGGATGAGGAAGAGCATGCAGATGAAACGCTGCAGATCGAATCTGATGCATCAGCAGAAGATCCAGATTTTGAGCCATCAATGTCTAGGAATCCACATCTGATTTCTCAGGCAGACCTCAATGATCTGATCAGAGATGTAGCTTTGTCAAGGAGTCAATCAGAACTACTTGGATCTAGGTTGCAAGGATGGGACCTGCTGTCACCAGGTACAAGAATTTCAGTATTTCACCACCGTCATAAAGAGTTGACTAAATTCTTCAACCAAAGTAACAGTCTTACTTTTAGCAGTGACATTGATGGATTGCTTTATGCTTTCGGATGTGATCACAATCCATCAGGATGGTGACTGTTTATTGACTCATCACTGTTAAGTTTGACGGCTGTTTTGCTGCACAATGGCAATAAGTACCCTTCCGTACCCATTGGACATGCTGCTTACATGAAGGAAACATATCAGAACATGCAGCTATTATTGAAATTGAAACACATCGAATACTCACGATACAACTGGAATATATGCGGTGATTTGAAGGTTGTTGCAATTTTACTTGGTCTCCAGCTTGGTTACACCAAGTACTGCTGCTTTCTTTGCAAGTGGGACAGCTGAGCTAGAGATTCACATTATGTGTGAAAGGACTGGCTACCATACAGGGACTTGGTTCCAGGACAGAAGAACGTTGCACATGATCCTCTCGTAGATAAGAAGAACATTTATCTCCCACCTTTGCACATCAAACTTGGGTTAATGAAAAACTATGTCAAAGCAATGAACAAGCACAGTGAAGCCTTACATACTTAAGACAGAAGTTTCCACGCATCAGTGATGCTAAAGAAGGAGTTTCCATTGGCCCATAGATTCGAGAGCTGATAAAGGACTGAGGACCTTCTGCAGGGTACTGAACGTGTTGCCTGGGCAGCCTTCAAGAATCTTGTTGCTAACTTTCTGGGCAACGACAAGGTGCCAAACTATGTTGAAGAAGTTGAAAATCTGCTCCAAGCTTACAAGTCAATGAAATGCAACATGTCACTGAAGATACACTTCCTTCATTCTCATTTGGACTTCTTCCTGACCAATCTTGGCGGCATCAGTGATGAAAACGGTGAACAATTTCACCAAGACATTGCAACCATGGAGAAATGCTACAAGGGGAAGTGGAGTCCGTCTATGCTGTCAGACTATTGTTGGACATTGATACATGAAGCACAAGGCAGTGACTACAAATGAAAATCTACAGCAAAACATTTCTAATTTTGTTATGTTTTAACTATTGCAATATCCTTCTGTAGCATTATATCGCAGAAGACGTTACAATGCTAAATGTTCAAATGTCGATTTCTGAAAAACCCTATGTGATACAGAAATTACAATTACATATTTGTGTTCAGCAAAGAAAAATCTATTACTTCACCAAAAATTTTAGAGGAAATAAAATCTTTTATAAAATTTGTTGGCCAGTGTTACAAGCCATAATGGGGATGTGTAATCGCGAGGCTTAAAAAAGCAGGATACTTCAAGGGCCAGATGCAGGGGGGTGGTATCTTCGTTGGAAATGTATGTTCTCCTGTGTACATTTTAGGGTCATTTGACAGTTTGCTGACCTTGTTAAGAATTTTTGCACATCTTCAAGAGAAGCCTGAGCTGTCCTATAGATAGATGCGTCAGAAAGAGCACACCATTGCCTGTGGTTGGAGAGAGGGGGTCTATGGGTGTGTGTGTGTCTGGAAACCAATGAATATGTGATTATTAAAAGCAACAACCTGAGACTCAGTTCATACTGAATCAACACAATTTGTCATACTTGTATTGTTGAAAAATGTAAAAACTGTGCATCCACCAAGTGTATGTTGTTTAATGTATCCTTGCTTAGTAGTTTAATATATGTTGATTTTGCATGGCATATATAAAGGACATGATAAATAACGTTAGCATTTCAATTGTTTTTAATGTTCTAGATATATTTATTATAACAATATTATTTCTGTTATCACCCCCTACCCACCCCCACACCCATCTATTCCAATTTCTAGATTGCCCAATTCCAGGAAAGACACAGAAGACGATTATTAGCACACTACCAAGGAAAGGTACTTTGAAATCCCATTGAACTGAAATATTGTGTTTGGGAAATGGAAATGTTGAACGAAGTTACATTTACACTCTAAGTTATTTGTTGTTGTTGTTCAGTTGTTCAATTGTGTCTGACTCTTCGTGACCCCATGGACCAGAGCTCGCCAGGCCCTCCTGTCTTCCACTGCCTCCCGGAGTTTTGTCAAATCCGTATTGGTTGCATCGATGACACCGTCCAACCATCTCATGCTCTGCCGTCCTCTTTTCCTTTTGCCTTCAATCTTTCCCAACATCAGGGACTTTTCCAAGGAGTCCTCTCTTCTCATGAGGTGGCCAAAGTACTGGAGCCTCAGCTTCAAAATCTGTCCTTCCAGTGAACATTCGGGGTTGATCTCTTTCAGGATGGATAGGTTTGATCTCCTTGCAGTCCAGGGGACTCTCAAGACTCTCCTCCAGCACCACAGCTCAAAAGCATCAATTCTGCGGCGACCAGCCTTCTTTATGGTCCAGCTTTCACTTACATACATCACTACTGGAAAAACCATAGCTTTGACTATGCAGACCTTTGTCGGCAAAGTGATGTCTCTGCTCTTTAAGATGCTGCCTAGGTTTGCCATCACTTTCCTCCCAAGAAGCAGATGTCTTTTAATTTCATTGCTGCAGTCACCATCTGCAGTGATCAAGGAGCCCAAGAAAATAAACTCTGTCATTGCCTCCATTTATTCCCCTTCTATTTGCCAGGAGGTGATGGCACTGGTGGCCATGATCTTATTTTTTTTTTGATGTTTAGCTTCAGCCCATTTTCCCCTCTGTTCTTTCACCCTCATTAAGATATGAGGGCAGAGAAGGACTTTTATTGCCCAGCAGGAACCACAAAGAACATTCTCCAAAATGTAGTTTAAACCAGGCCATGATAAATGTCTTGACATAAAACAAATGGCTCAAACGGCACTAATACAATGATGCCACACTGGTGCATCAGTCCCAAAGCGATCTACTTAAAAACTCAGGTTGTACAAGTGTTCTTCCCACTGTGCTTCACTCGGTCCTCTTCTCCTAGAATCACAAGTAGTACAGATTCTCCGAGAGGGCCAAGTTTGGTTCCTGATGAATGCTCTGACCCACCAGGAATGCCAGCTTATGGGCGTACTGGCAGGGAGCAGGGACTCAAATCATGCCCAGCCAGTTGTAGTACATGTGACAGAGCTTGTACGTGAGCCGCTGCAGGTGGTCTGGCTTCAGCCTGCTGTTATCGTAGATAGTGTTGTAATGGGTGAGTGAAACAGTGCCATTTCTCACCGACTGGCTCACAATGAAGAAGTCGTACCACTCTGCCTGGGTGACCTCAACGTTAATAACGGTGCCTGGAGATGGATTCTGGAGATTTCCACCAATGTGAACAAAGAATCTGTTTTTCAGGCACTTTTTCACCACAATCACTGTGAGCTTAGGGCTGTAATCTTTCCCAATGGTTTTCAAGCACCCCATCAACTGAGGGACTTCGTAATCCACCAAGGTTTTTAGTTGGCCATCACCGTCTGGGGTTTGTTTAGGGTGTGGGCAAGCACCCTGGCTTGGAGTGGGACAGTCAACGCACAAGCATTTCTTGAACGCGTCATACTTGTCTTTACAGTTACTGGAGAAGAGGCAAACCACCATCTGGGTGTCGGAGGTCACCTTTTGCTACAGGGTTCTCAAATAGGATTCTGTTCTGTCTTCGGTTTTGAGCATGATGGCTTTGTTCATTTGTATACCCATGGCCAGAGTAACCTTGAAGAGATTTTGAACCAGCGCATTAGCAGCGTCATAGTTACAATGTGAGTAGAGCAGCAGCCAGTTGTTGAGCGGCTTCACGCTGATGAGACTGGCTCCGCTGGTTTCTTTACACCAGTCAGCAATCTGTGGATTGTAGTCAAATGTTTTTTCCCCGGTGGATCCATTTTGCCTGCACAACTCGGCCCGAGAATGAATGCAAGTTGGGTTCGAACTTCAACCCCCAGTCATGAAGTTCCTTCTGAGCATTATCATCTTTGTTAATATACTCTATAAGCCTCCCAACATCATGCACTCTTTGCTCTGGCGGAAGCCTTGTGTGAACCGAGAGATCTTTCATGACGTTGAAATCGCTCCGCACCTTATCGGTCAGTCCTGTCAGATAGCAGAGCTCAGGAATGAGGATGATAGGTCCCTGAATGCCTGTCTTCTTTCTCGGTTGACTAATTAACACCGGCTGGTTCAAATCCGTGTTTTCCTGGCTGTATTGCATTTTGTAGTAATCCATGAAGGAGATCTGTGATCCATCAGCCCTCTTGAAGGTTTCTCGGGGGCTGGTTTCCCAATTAATATCACCCACTCGGTAGGTTTTGTTGTTATACCTTGTAAGGATAATCAGGCCGATCAGTTCTTTAGCACACATTTCTCGGAACCTCTCCTCCCCTACTTGTTCGTACATTGAGTACATGAAGGCCAGAACTGTTTCGCTCTGGAGCACTTTGTGGCTCACATCCACACACAACATGATGCTCGTTTCGTACTGCTGAATGGAAGTGGCAAAACCCGGCCAGATCATCAGCCTGTGTTTCGGAATGCTGATAGGGTCACTGGGGTTGTAATAATTGCGCCCAATTTGTTGCAAACTCAATATCCTCAACAGCCTCCTAAAAATAATGTTGTAGAACTGCAAGCACGTAGGTGAAGTAGGGGCATTGATAACCTCTCCCTCCCGGTTCTGGCTCAACACTTCAGTGGCCTTGTGCTCTATTATTTTCGGCAAAAACAAGATGGTCCCATCAAACACGTCTTTCCAAGTAACCCTTCGTGCTGAAAAAGGAGAGCTGACCAGAGGCGGCGGGCTTCCATTTGTGGACTGTAGTCTATGTGGTACTGATACAAGGTCCACTGAGGGCGAGATGTCAGCTGAAAGTGGTTGGTGGTCAAGCATATTAAAGAACCCGAAACACCCTTTGGCCGGGGAGTCACAGGCCCTCCTCTCTGGCAACCACGCCCCACCAGCTCTCCCGGGTCTGGCTCCGCTGGAGGCGCCAGGTGCTTCATTTCTCCATGGCCAGCTGGTTTAACAGCAGTCCCTCCTACTGGAGGTGGAGCAATCTGTGGCCACGGGCTCTGCCCCTGGCTCAGGCTCAGGCTCAACCAGACATGGCTTCTGGTATAACC